>JAQFZW010003704.1:0-12176 GCA_034687055.1 Heteromurus nitidus | reverse complement strand
GCACTCGAGTTATACACGTTATATCTACTCCGATAAAATTACCAGAAAATAAGGACGCAAGGCATTATTAAAATATTCATAAATGACTTCATGCATGGAACATTTACTGAAAGGGCCTTCGAGACATGAAACAGAGAGTGGAGACGTGGAGAGAGAGAGAGAGAAGAGAGAAAAAGGTGCACCGTCATAGACTCCTCGTTTTGCTGGAGAAAAGAGGTAACTTTCCTCGAGTACTTTCTTGCATCCAATTCCCCGCTTGCCCTACCGACACTAATTTCCAACAATATCTCCAGTTACACGGCTCATATGTTAAACAATAATAAATACCCTGGTGGGAGCGCTAAAGATACTCGTCCCAACTTGTTCCACTGATTCCCCTTCTTTTGAGTTGAGCTTACAACGACTCGCCGCAACACTACCACAATGCACGTAGAACGTACGTGCATATATGCACTAAACTCATCTTGATGTTGTCCATGAATAGCATGTCTTCATTAACTTACAAAATATAAGTTTCACAGGTTTTAGCAAGTACGATTATTATTAACAAACTTTGAGATAATAATGATTTCCCTTGCACATTTCCTTGCTGGAAGAATCGAATTGCATAACTCAAATTTAGCTTGTTGAAGGTATAGTGGTGCGGATATCGATTTTGAAAGGTCACACAAAAGAAATGTTTTAAAAAACTAGTACAGTGGAGTGATGAAGTTATGTCCAGATCACAACTTCGCCATATGAGCCATTTAGAAACCAAACCACAAACGAGATTTGTATCCGTGTAGTTTTGGCTGCTTTTGCTTTTAAAACGTTACTTCCAGGTCTCCTCTCTGTAAAATGTTTTTGGTTTTGGGCTAAGGAACATGAAATGATTGCTTCTTTCTGTACAATACGCAGCAGCAGTGGCCAAAGCGAAAATGAAGAATGAACCCATCATCTTGACGATATATCAGTGCTCACATTACACCGTCCCCTATATAATTACGCACGACCACTACAACGTAATTGGGTACGCGCTATGCACACACTGCATACGACTTGCGTTTACTCACAATCGCTACTTCTGGTACACCACACCATTCACTCCGACATATTTCTCATTCAAGCACTAAGCTGCCACTTCCTCCTCCTCGTTGCAAAAAAAATTACACTACACAGTTGAGTAAAATAAGCTCGACAGATGAAATTGTAGGTCGTCCGTCTACTAATTGGATTTCCTTGAGACGTGAAAATATTTTTTGGTTGAGGTAACGTAAGGAGAATGTTATGTAAATGACAAGTAAGTAATGAAGGAGAATAAACCGAGAGCTTACAAATATAGTAAAGTAGTTCTAAATGGATCGAATTATAGGTCGAAAATAACAAGACTCACGGTTTACTTGACAAATCGTAGATGAGGATTGTAACGACAAAAGTAATTGGAAGATTGAATTCAATTTTTCGACTCCTTCCAGTTTTTCCGGTGTCAGGCGAATGTAATAAATAAGCAAGGATTCACTGGAGACAGACGCCCAACTCCTTTTGTCCAGCTTTAAATCATTCATTAAAAATCCCGTTGTCCAGCTTAACTAAAGAGTGCAATGTTGCACATTCTACTGATAGTGAATTTTGCGAGTGTTTAACGAATTTCATTCATAATTTGAATGCGTTTGTTCCAAATTAAATATTTAGCACAATTTCTTCGGAATTTGAATTACTTTTCAAACAGTTTACGTTTGACGTTACGTTTGAAAAGAACGCATTGGTAGTTTTCATAGTGAACATAAGCTAGTATTAGTATTTGGTAAAGGTTGGATGAAATATCTATTAACCTTCTCTTCTATATCATTTGTAAAGCCCACACATAACCTCTTTGGATATATCTACGTTTCACCACCTCACCACAAAGATTGTCTCCCGCTAATTAGATCGCTACGACGGATAAGTATGAAATATGGACTGGTACAGTTGCTTCCTGAGACACGGATATTTTTTATGGATGGTTCGCGATAATCCTCTGATATCTTGTCATCCCAAACATTTTTCTGCACGAGAAAGTGATGATGAATTCATTTTAAAGCATATAACGCATTAAAAACGACATCAACAAATTATCCTATCAACATACGAGTCAACACCTTTTAAGAGTGTTTAGTGTACAACGAAAAGGGAAAAAAAAGTTTTTTTCTCTCCTTCTTCTTTGCATGTTGTAGTAGGAGCGTTAGGGAAAACATGTATATGTAAATGAGCTACTCTGCCAGAGAACCACAGAGTTTTCCCACACCTCGTCTTTTTTGCCCGTAGTACGTGTTCCCAATAATCGCTACGACCATCGTCATGATCACGATGGTGGTGGTGGTGGTGTCACCGCGGTGGTAACAGGGACAATAAAAGGTTTTTGTAGATGCAACCTCAAACCTGAGCTGACAAGTAAACCATGTGGAGATGAGTCCCTGTGGGGATAATCCATTTCCATTACGTCGACCACAAAGGATTTTTTAACTGAGCCTGATCGCTCAATCATCATAGAACATTCATTCTCATTAGGTTTTCCACCAAGATTTTTTTTCACAAATCCATTATTGCATACATTGCGAGACTAGCCCATTTCCCTACACACTTTTTACTTGGTTATCTCTAGCTTTCGTGTCAAGGAAGCCTTGGCGAAAGAAAACTTCCAAAACACCCCAATGAATATACATTTTTAGATACACATTTTCCATATACAAGTTTGTTAGTGTCTCGTCGTTTATACAAAAAAAAATATTGTCGTGCAAATGGAAAGCATTTATTCAATGCCGTTTATACAAGTCAATATATTACTTTGTTGCGACTAGGTAGAAACTATATGTGCCATTTTTGTTCCGTCGGATTTGGATCGTGAGTGATAGTGATACATTCTCGGAAAATGGTAACTAAAACCGAACATCTAATGTGTACCTAAAATACACGCCTGTTCCATGTGAGTATATAGCGAGGAGGTGAGAGGAAGCATACGCAAACATTTACTTTTTCTCTCTTGCCTTACTTCATCTGCTGCGAAAAGAAGATGATAAATACAAGACTGCTGTAGTAGGCATAATATATATGTATTTCCTAGTATTCGAGCCGAGCACTACCATTTTTCTCTTGGACAAGAAAAAAAAGAGAGGCAAGTTCCAGTTGCTGGTTTACATTTACGACTGGAATTGAAATAAGTTTTTGTGCCAAACACGAGACTTTGATAGGTATAGTATAGGGAAGAGGAAGCGAAGCGAAGGGCAGGGGAAGAACTAGGCATAATATGAACTCATCAGACTTTCTGAACACGTGAAACCGCTCACATTCATGAGGAAACGGTGGAACTGCAGGGGAGAAATAAAAACCGCACAAAATGGTATGGAGTAGCAGAAGTGTGGTAAACCGCAACACAAGATAAAGACGAAGGGAGAGAGAGAGAGAGAGAGAGGAGAGATGTGTGAGAGGGAGCGAGAGAGGTGTTGGAATGGAATCAGACAAGCAAATCCGCGTAAATATTTTTATGGCAAATTTACTTTGATCAGTATCCTTTTTCCTTGTTGGAGTAGAAGCAACATGTCATGTTGTGTAAGACGATTCAACATCATAAATATTGTACACGCACAAAGGTTTATTTTCAATATTATATTTTCTTCTCTAACCAACTGCAACTTGGGTTTGGTTTGCTTGTTGCTTTAAGTGCGTATATAATATGCCGTCATTCATTACAATTTTTTTTACAACGCAGCAGTTTGGGGTTTCGTAACAACGGAGCAACACTTCTCTCCCTCTCGAAATTATATTCATTCTCTGATTGAAATGTTTGGAAAAAATAAACACGTACGATGTACGCATACATGCATTTATGTTGCCCACCTACACATATACATTCTCTTTTAATGTGAAGTGTTGAGGTGTCATCGTCAACAGCCCTGAATGGAATAGCGTGTTAAAGCCATTTCGTTTTAAAAATGACTGGCATATAAATGACATCGATCAACCGCCTCTCAACGTCTCACCACCACCACCATTTTAATCCAAAATATATTATCTCCTCACTCCGTTGCTTTTATAATATCCAAACACTAAATGACATGAAATGGGCATGTTGTTTTGCTGTGAAAGCTGTCTGCAGTGTGCCCCATATTCCCAAATCGATATTCAAGCTGCTTCCTCCTCATATAATTTTACCGACATATTTTAAATGTAACCAAGTGTCACTAGAATATCAGATCAAGGCATTGTACTGGCATTTAAATAAAAGCCAACTTTGATTATCGGATACGAAAACATGAGACAGCCCAGTAAAATCCAGTACATCGAAAACTGTTACTCTTCTATTGAGGTCTTCCTAATCGTTTTCTATTATTTAATTGGCTGAAATTTTGTAGAACATGTTTCAGTAGGCTACCTGCAGAAGCCAAATTTCGAGTGTGATAAACGCCACGAGTAAATTGACTTAATATGTGGAGCTTTTAGCAGAAGAATTCCATTTTTGCATGTAAAAACCAACATCGTCGTCACTCTAGCCTGACTCAGCGTACCGTTTAGAAACGCCGTGTAGCTCGAAACGGCCTCCTTTTCTCTCTCAACATATTTTCAACTTCCATCCATTTTGCAAATGAAGCCCAATTTTAATCACAGTTTTTGACTGAGGCTACTCTGTAAAACGGACAAGCAGTGTAGCAACAAGCCCGGCAGGTTATTACGAGGACACGGACGTGGAGAGCTTATCATCTGGCCATCCAAAGTAATCCATTTCCTCGTTTTCTTCAGCCGTTACTCTAACTACCGCAACTGGTAGCTCATGACATATTTCACATTGCAATGAGCATACACACACACAAAACTACACACCAATAACTATGCTTTGAATTCCACTCATTGGGAAAGTACTCAATAATTGCCTAAATGTTCTCTCGTTGAACAGTTTCTTTTTTTTTCTCTCTCACTCACACACATACATACACTCTCCAAATATGATGTTGTTCAAGTCTACCCAGCCAGAGAAGCAGAAAAGTGTTTGCATGGCGAAGAATGAAAAAAGTGGAAAACATTTTGTTGCTCCAAGTGGCGATCTGTGCTGTGATATAATATGTACGTAAAATAGAGCTTAAGCGAACTTGTTATATTCCACAAACACACACACACACACACAAGCTGGTCTGGGTGAAAGCGCAGAAAAAAAACGAAAAGCAATAATAACATTTTCCCCTCCATTCTCAGCTCTCTCTAGTTAATAGTAATGGTTCGTCATAGTTTAGATAGACCCTCTAACTTATTACATTTGTACAACATTTTTTTCTCTTCATGTGAGTTTTTTTGTGTGTGTGATGTTATGATGCATGTATGTGTGGGCAATAGTTTATACTATGGTTATGCGGCTGAAAAAAAGTGGGGAAGAATAGCATGAGAAAATTAATGATAGGCCAGCTGGCACCATGCGAAAGATGTTTCAATACTCAATGTTTCTACTTGTGGAAAAAAGAAGGGCAAGCTTTTATAAATTGGCAATATTCTCTCTCTCTCTCTCTCTCTCTCTCTCTCTCTCTCTCGCTACTCGTCCTTTCTCTAGATTGTGGGAAGAGGGTGTTTCACTTTCACTTTGCTCAGATGTGAATTATACCTGCATCGAAATGGTCTCTCACAGTTTGTTAAGATATGGATTTATGTCTGCATGCTGTACGTGTATGAATGGTTGTACAGGTCAGCCAGAGTTTTCTTTGAAAAAAAAACAAGTTACAGATTTTTTCTTCTTTCATCGCATGTATTTTCTCTAAAATGAACCAAACCGAGTAAGTAAATGATGTGGGTTGAGATGCAATGGGAATTATTTTAAGAGAAATGGCCATCACGCAACTACATTTTTTTAACTTACACTACATAGGCAATATCAAAACATATCTCTGAGAAGACGAGAGAGAAAATTCTTTTCTAAAAGCAAAACTCAAAATCCGGGCAACAATTCTCGTGTCTTACTCGTGAAAGGGGAGAAAGGAACGAGCTAAACGTAACGAAATAAAAGGAACAAACAATCTATGAAGAGAAAGCTGAACACATTCAACATTTTTCTGGCATTTTTTAGTAATAAAGAAATGAAAAAAGGGGAGAGAAATAAGGCGATGCTACTGGGAACCACTGGAAGCTTGCCAGCCCACATCAATTTATTTGTTTTCTTTTTTTTTCATCCGTGTTGGGTACGTCCCCAAAAATATTACGGGCATGGTAAGGTTTTAGTCAAAATTATTTCCAGAATCCACTGCTTCGATAAGACAGTTTTGATATAATCATCCCTGATTTGAAACGGCTGAATAAGGCATTCAAATTTCTCGCTACGAGACGTTCCATATTTTTTTTAGATTTTGGAGTAGTTGGATTCAGCAAAGTAATTTAAAACATAACTGTACTACAAGTTGCGTTGGTTTTGGTACTGGAAACACGTGATGGGATGATGTATTCAGATGCAGATATCCTGTCGACCACAAAAAAGGTGATGTTCATAATCGTTTGGAATATAGCCTAAACACAACGTAGTTACTGAACTGACCGCCAACTTGGTAACCTTTTTATGTTTTGTCTTCACAACTCTCTCAGTTTCAACTTCTAAGCCCCACTGGCCACGCCACAGTGTACACATGAGCGGCGTCGAAAGTCAATTGGGAAAACATCAAAAACATATGAGCAGTTTTGAAATAAAAAGCAGATATTAAGTTGTATTGTATAGGGGCGCGTATCAAGTAGTACTACACTGAAATCTGTGAAAGCAACTCCACCTCCTTTTGGTAGGAGTTTTGAATGAAAACCAACAAGTGAACCTGTTACTAGCGGCGTGTATTTTTTGTCTTGTCTACAAGTAATGAATATATTAATCAAGTTAAACGATTTCGCCAGTTGACAAAACCAGACTACCGCCGTTTGAAAGGGAAAACGCAACAGGGAGGAGGAGTAGGGAAATATTCAATTATAAACCATCAGAGCGAAGGGAGAAAAAAAAGTTGTTCTCTAGTCCAGCTAATGATTTTTTCTTCTTCTCTGACCAAGTCCTGAAAGCTGACTCTATAACAGCGTAAAATTATATGCATGCATGAATGCAAGGGGAAACTTGAAGCATGTCTCTTTATCCCATCTCTATGTTCCCCGCAAAAAGAGAATCCATCACCACACATGTTCGCGTGTCGTGTGTCGTGTGCCGAGCGAAACCAGAGAGAAATTGTGGAGAAAGAGAGAAAGTTTGAATTACGCTTTGACTTCCGAAAAAGGTGCATATGTACACACATATAGCTTAGAGGACCACAGCGGTGTTGACCACAGAATACGCTTAATAAGGGAGAGAGAGAAAAAAAAGTGAGTGCATGCAACTCCCGAGAAAAAAAAATCTTTTTTTGTACGCAATTTCTTCCTCACACTATGATTAGACGAACTGTGCATGCATCGACACGACCTGATGAGGTGTGTGCTTCCCTTAAACAAAATAATTATACTTTCAATAATACCTCAAGTAGCAGGCAGCATGCAAATGTTTGTCGAGAGCAGAGTTGAGTTGTGTATTATGATTTCAGTAATTGTAGCACATTAATGGTTGTCATTGTGTGCACACGAGGAGGGCGAGAGAGAGAGAGAGGAAAAAAATGTTGTTTGTCTGCCATTCAAGTATTATCATGTTGTGAGTGGGCGGGCAACTAATAGTTAACAAATAACATGATATTATTAACTGTAGAAAACGTGAAATCCAGATTTGGCGAGAATAATTTTTTGTTGTTGAAGCTTCATGTGCAGTCTGAAGCCATACGTACGTATGTTTCCCATTGACAATTTGTGTACAATGTTTTTGTTTTCCTTTTCATTACGGGATTATATGGAGAGTGAAAAAAATGAGTAAATGTTGGTATGTAAATGGAAGCACATGTAAAACACTATTGCATAATGTTCGTATATGAGTTGCTGGTGTTATATACAATTTACGACTGTTGGTAAATCATTGATTTTTCTGGCTCTTTCTCTCTCCTCTCTTTTTCTCGTGCTTGCTCTAATATGTACGCACGAGTGAGAATAAGTTATACGGATATGGCATGATGTAGACAAATGGAGATTTGTTGCTTACGCAGCACTCTGCTGATAGACTAGCTTTTCTCCGCTTTTATGATTACATGGAAAAATATGGTGAGCAGGTTGACTGCGTGTGCAACATAATCACGAGCGCGTTGTTTGTGGGTTACGGTGTTTTGGGAAATGTTGTACGGGGCGTATTATAAGATGTGACAGTAAGTCTCTCATGACTCATATCATGAAAGAAAAATTTCACTACGAGTCCCCCCTCATTCTCTAACGTATTAGAGACGAAATGGAGAAAAGGCGACGGATTAATTTACCATGTTTATTGCCATGATTATTTTAAGACAAGACCCTATTACGAATCATAATCATTTTATTTCTTTCGCATTAAACACTTTATGATATGGAGTGGTAGTTTCGGTGGGAGAGGGAAATTACATGCACATATTCCGTATATTTAAAAAGGGAATAGAAGCTCTATACTTTCTCCTGTGTAAATATACACGAGAGCTAGAAAAAAATGCATGTAAGTAAAACTAAACACTTGCTTGCTCATGCAATCAAGCCCACCAATTAAAAATTGTGGGCTAAAAGTCCGAAATTTTTAGCACATGTTGAGGAAAATGGAGAGGTGAGCAGTAACCCATGAAATGGGGTAAACATATAAAGCAAACTACAGCTCTGATGTAAGTATTTAATGAGTTTTTGCACTGGTTCTCTTTTTTACGCGTGAGATCTGAAGCAGATATTGACTGTATACTAACGTTGTACGCAGTGGCACCGTTGTATAATCACTGCTGAAATGAGTGAAATGCACATGGACGATTTACGAAACCAACATTATTTTGTCACAGTTGAGTAAAAGCATTTTCTGGCAAGGGGACTTAACAAGCCAAATATCACATATCTTTATCCAGTTGATCTGTCTAGGCTCATATGCCCCACTTTGTTGGAAGTAGTTAGGCAAGATCTGTTTGTCATCAGGAGTTAAAACTTTGGCCAACTAATAACTAAGAACGAGTTCAACACATGTTCTGAAGGACAGTCAACAACGGCGAGGGACAACCAAATGACAGCAAACTTCTGGGAACATGACACACGTAATAATCGTTACATGCGTTGACGTGTTTTTCAGCCACTTCATTGTCGTTGATTTACACTATGGAGGTCGGTTGGGATCAAATTCAAATTTCAAAATGCGTAATTCGTATATTTAGTTACACACTTTGTAGGACGAGCTGAATGGAAAGGAGACGGTTTTGCACACACATTTGTCGGTGTACATTTTTCACACATCAAGAAATGCCCGACGGAGCTTTCCCCACATTTTTGGATGAGCACATTGTTACTCGGAACTTATTCGATTGTATCAATCAAGGAAATAGTTGTAAGGGAAACTAGAAGAAAAGTTTTGGGCTAAACCCCTCGAAGCTTTTACTCATTCTTGCAATATCGGGGCTCTTAATAAAATGTAGAGAGTGGAACTTAACGAGGCTCAAACACCGGTTTCTTTGCTACGCAGCAAAGCATTATTTACATCATATTCCTTTTCCTCCATGAGTTTGGAGAGTGTCATTTAAAGGATGTTTTGGGTGCATGCTTACACAATATATAAGATAAATAACTTGCAAGAAGAGAATAACCCTTACATAATTAAATTAGAAGTGGAAGTTTCCTTGTGCCCATAGGAAGGATTGGAGTAGAGAGGGAAGTGAAGTTGCATTGTTGTGTGTAGTGCGACTCTGTCTCTCTCTCTCGTCCTGTCTGGTGTACATTAATGCCAATGTTATTGAGCAAAACTCTAAATGGATTTGACAATTTGATTGTTGATCATATAAAAAAGTTACGACTGACGTATCTTCCACAAGAATGACGGAGAAAAGTTGGAGAATTATTGATTGAATTATCTAGAAGAGCAGACGGGTGAAAAATATGGTTCAATTTTATCATGCGTCCACTCCAATCCCCACAAAAATGCCCGCGTCTACTCCCTAAACAAGAGGTAAGAAGAGAAGGAGAGAAGAAAAAAACTTGGTAACTCTCGAAATCTGTTTTTCTCGTGAAACTTCTTCTTCTCCACCCTACCACTAATCCATTCACTCACTTCCATCATGTCTCTCTCTTCCTCTCTGTGTGTGTATGTAAGTCTTCTCGTTGTCGCCGAACTACTTAATGTTCCTCCATTGTAGCCTAGTTTCAAATAGAAAACTATCCTCTCATGATCAACATGAACCACGGTTCAGGAGAAATTTCCCACCATCAATATACACCCACATTTATATTTTAAAGGTGAACATAATTCACAAATAAGTATATACTTGTCGGCTAGTGTGAGTTACACTCCGTCCTCTAAGCGAAAGTTTTTTCCTTTTGTGTGTTCTGCGTGCCGTCAAAACTGACAATATAATATCGCAATAACTATGCTTTGACCATCAATACAAGAGTATTAACGCCATTATATCGGTCAACATGAAACCTTCATTTATTACAAAGTAGTTGTGCAACAAAGAGTAACTTATTTAAGTGACATAATCCGACAATGGGGATTTTTAGCACGTACAAAAAGTGGCGAAATGATTTCTTTACACATTTACCAATTTTTTTTTCGTTGAAAAAAAAACTCCCTTACCCTTCACAGGTCCCACTTAAATTCATACCATACATCGCACACCAGATGGATTTCAAATGTGGAAGCGTAAGTTTACCGATGTGGGATTGACAGAAACACAGTCGAGAGAAGAAGAAGACGACGACGACGAAGAAAAAGTTTCCTCTTCCAGACTTTTTCTTTTTTCCTCACTTTTCCCTTCCCGTCCCCTTTTGTCACCCTTCATTTGCATTTGAGATGTATAAATTTGAATAATATCCAAACTCTCACACAGTGCGCGGAGAGGTGCACACCAACTTGTGAAGGGGGGGGGGAGAGAAAGTGAGCTGCTGGTGCTGGGGTGGGAAGCGGAAATTGATACTTCTGTATTAAAGTGGGCAAAATAATGTCACACAACTCTTCTCTTCTCACCAGCGTGAAATCATATGAAAATTTATCCATCGTGATAGGAATCAGAGAGAATATGATGATTGACGTCGGGCGAAGAACCGCCCGTCCGCGTACGCACTCGTATAAGACGAACATTTTCCCCATTTACTTATGAATTGAATTATTCCACGCTCGTCTCATAGCACCCATACGTGACGAATGTTTGCGTCAACAATCAGAGAGAGAGAGAGAGAGCGAAAGCTTTGAGGTTTATTTTAGATATAGAGAAATACTATACACACTAGAGTTGTTTCAAAAAAAACCCACACATTAATCTTCGTACTAAGAGGAAGGGAGCAGCCAACGGAATATAATGCGCAGTTAACCGACAGTGAGGAGAAAATAAGCGGGAGAGTCAGCGAGGCTTAGTTCCGGCACCTTCCATCCAATTCCTCGGCGCCTCTCCAGTCCCTATTACACTATTTTTTCCTTCTTCTTCTTCTTCTTTTTCCTCGTCAAACTTTGCTGCAACTTTCACTTTTCAACAAGCCACAACATGTTGAAGGCGAACAAAGTTTTTCGCTTCCAGCCGTCAACTTATGCATAAAGCTTTTTCCACAATTCTCCAAGAAACAACTTTCATCGTATCACAATCCCATCCTATCCCTTACACAACAAGTCCAGTTTCTTTTCCAAGGCAAGAAAAGACGGAGAGAGAGAGAGAGAGAGGAAAAAAGGGAGTATTCATAACATAAAAGTAAAATACAAACGAAGTCGTCGATATTGCCTCTATACCCTTTTTCACTCACACATTTCCCAGAGTCAACGAGTATATTCTGACGGTGAGTAATGTATCAATACCAATACGAGTTGAAAGCAATATTACTATTGGCACAGGAGCAGACATCATCATGCATCAGTTGATGGTCTAGTCGTGGAAATAGATGTCTATTTCAGTGTACATTCTAGAGCTATGTCTCCAAATATAAAACTATGGTACAGCTCTAAAGAAGAAAGAACGTGAACGAGAAAAATCGGAGAGAGAGAGAGAGAAAAAAAATCCACCTTCAACAGCAAGCAAAATAAACTTGAAATAAACCGGAAAAAAATCTTGAAAATCTTAACACGCTTGTGTAAATATATATTTGATACGAGCTCTTTAACCATCTCC
>JAQFZW010003703.1:0-12177 GCA_034687055.1 Heteromurus nitidus | reverse complement strand
TAAAACATTAAAACAAATAAAATAGATTGATTTCCTTGTTGTCGATAATTGAATAATTTTCAGAAGAAAATGTGGGCCCAGCTATATTTTTGATTGTGGGCTCAGCTACCTACTTTCGACTTGGCAGCTTTCTTCCTTCTTTTCTTACATTCTTGCCACAATTTTTATTGCGGAGGTTGAATTTTCGAACCTCGTAAACCCCACGAGGTAGAGTTCTGTAATTTATACACAAGATTAACCGCATAAACTGGGGAGTATATGACGGCAGTTGATATTATGTAAATATTATGAAACAAGTTAATTAAAATTAGTGATTTTAACATGATTCTAACAAATTCTCATCTTTAAACAAAAACCATTTTTATTTTCCAATTTAAAATTAGCCAACTATAATTCACCGCATCCCAAATCGAATAATGGATGAATATCGCCAACAACTGAACACTCCTGCTTTGCATTTATTACTTCCATTTTAACTCCACTCTCAGCTCCAAGTTTTCCCAAAACTCGAACCACTTCATCTAAATGGGCTCGAGGTATATGCGACTTTAAGTCGGTAATATTTCTCCACCTTTTCCCACAAAGGGTGCACACATACCTCTCACCTGTCCCATGTACCTTCCGTCTTATCACTCCATACTTCAGGAAATTTTCATTATACTTTTCACCCACAATTATGCTCACAGCTTGATGAAATTCTTGGTCGGCAACTCCTAACGGAAGTCGGTGATGGAAGGTGGCGACGGGATGACTCCTAATGTGGTGTCTGCGAAGGGAAGGTTGACAAGAAAAGCTTTGTTGACAGATGTCACATCTCCTGACATTCTGATCTTGAGAGCCCAAATGTAGCCTCAGATAGTGCTTCCTCAGGGCACGACGTGATAACAGTAGCTTTCCGCACGAATTGCATTTATACCTCGGAATTGTGGTGCTGACGACGACCGTATCGGAACTGCTTCCTTCAACAACCTTTTCAAGAACATGGCCCAGATGATGATGTAAGATATGCGCTCTTAAGTGGTACATATTTGATGCAGATGATCCTACTCCGCATACTGGGCATTTTGCTCCTTTTCCTGAAATCCCAGTTAAAGTGACTGCCAAGGCAGTTTCCAGTTGTTGCTCGGATACGCTGGAAGGGAGACGGCCTTCATATGACAAGATGGATTTCGCATGTTTGTTGTATTGATGTCGTCTCAGATCTGAAGTCTGGGAGAAGTTGATTCCGCAGTAAGTACATTTTAGACGCTGATTTGAAATCTGTTTTCGAGATGATTTTGAAGTGTTTCCATGTATTTCCACGGGTTGAAGTGCCTTGTCCGGATGGAGTTCCAGCGTTGAATCTTCAGCTGGAGGATGTTTGTCGATGTCCTCAGTAATGCGGTTTAAGTGCATTCTAAGAAAGTGAGCCCTCATTTCATCCTTTTTCAACACAGATCCTCCAAATGAGCAAAATGGACAGTTGAGTGATGGATATTTCACCTGAGCAAAAGCAGCATCCAAGGCACTCTCCAACCTCGGTTCGGAAACGTGGGGAGGAAGACGAGCAGTGTCCGTGAGAAAGAGGAAGGAGTGCTTGCTCAGTTTGTGGGTGTCGAGTGCGCATTTCAGTGAATATCCTTCTCCACAGTAGACACATGTCTCCACTTGTTCAACTGATTCGGACATTTTTGGGATTTCTACTTCATTTTCATTGTTCACAAAATCTGGAACAGTAGTCAATGGGGCGGCGACCTCCTCAACTTCAGCAGCCTCAATACTGCAGAAACTATCCATACTATCGTCTTCGGTGCAAAATAAAAGCTCATTTTCATTGAGAGCCTCATCTATCTCTCCTTCGTCATTAAGTTTAGTCTTTGACTCTGTGTTTTCCGATGTAAAAGGAGCAAGAGCATTATTTTCAGGGGGTTTCCTCCGTTCATTGATGTTCTTATGAGGTTCGCTCCATTCCTTCAAAGTAATCCTTGGCATTGAAAATTTCACATTTTGCGAGACTGTAAAATGGATGAAAGTGAAAATCTGCTTAGATCAAACAAAGGTCAACTTGATTGCCAAATTTAAATTTGAAATAAATGTAATCCTCTACCTTTCCTCATTGTCTCTTTCCTCAAACTCTCCGCAATGCTGGCATCAAGCAGGTCTCCCACATTTCTTGCACTAATCCTCTTCTCATATTCCGAAATAAGATTCCGATCCTTGTCACCCTTCTCCATGAACTGTTGCAGTTGTCCAACACACAAATCCATTTGAATTCGAATTCCTTCGTAAGCTTGGAACAGTTCAAGGAAATCATTGGCCACTGAGGAGCACTCGTCACACAAGGTCACAGAGAAATCCCAAGTGTCCAAAGAGCATTCTGAGGATGAGGACAACACAGAGGATGAGAAGTGGACCAGATTCCTTTGATCCACTTTTAGGTAGCGAAGGAGCATTTTAAATGCGGCATCATTATTGCAGGATGAACTTGCTTTACTCTCTTTGTCATGCGAAGATGAACCGGAACAATGACGACGGCACAGTAGACAAGTGCCTTTTGTGTTAATGTAAAAAGGAGATGAGGACATTTTGGCATTTAAAAGGATCACTGCAAAAGTGTTGAAAAACGATTTTCGTACTGCCAACTCTGCTCAATAATGATGGGAGCTGAGCTGTGCGAATAAATTTTACAATACACAAAACCTGTTGCTTGCAACTTGCAATTCATAATGTTTATCACATATTATTCCATGACTCCATGTGTACCGCATATATGTTTCATGCATACATCACTCTTGTCTCTCTCACAAAATTGTGATACCATGCAGCATAATATGTACCTATGTATACATATATGGATTATTGGTATACTTCCCTCGCTGGAAAATACTATCCATTATATCCCATTCATTCAAAACCAAGGACCTCTTCACAACATGTTTTCATTTTCCAATTCTAGTCAAACTTCCTTCATAGCTGCTCCAACAAAGGACAAGCTTCAGTAAGTGGAACGCATGCATCTTTGTTTCGCAGTAAAGCGCAATGATGTGATGTGAATTGGAATCCAAAAATGTCAACTTGAACTTGCCATGAAGATATATACTTCAAAGGGCCAAGTTTTCCGGCCTGCCAGTTCGAGTATGAATTTTTTTATAATGAACAAAACATGTTTATAATACCTTTATATCATTATATTTATTTTATATTATTACAAAAAAAACTTATAATTCTTCTTCTTGTCAAGTAAATCATCAGATCATCACGATTAATCGTAAAACAATGGAAAAATTTCATCAACAACTCCAATATTATTAGCAACTTCCAACTTCCCCAGCATTCTGGGCGGATCCCTGCTTTAGAGCATTTCCCTCTGTTTTAATTCCACTCTCATCAGCTCCAAGTTTCCGCAAGACTCGAACCACTTCATCCAAATGGGCTCGAGGTATATGCGACTTCAAGTCGGTAATATTTCTCCCCCTTCTCCCACAAAGGGTGCACACAAACCTCTCATCTGTCCCATGTAGCTTCCGTCTCATCATCCCATACTTGAGGAAATTTGCATTATCCTTTCACCCACAATTATGCTCACAGCTTGATGAAATTGTTGGTCGGTAACTCCTAACGGAAGTCGGTGATGGAAAGTGGCAACTGGATGACTCCTAATGTGGTGTCTACGAAGGGAAAATTGGGAGCAAAAACTTTGTGGACAGTGGTCACATCTCCTGACATACTGATCTTGATGTCCCGAATGTAGCCTCAGGTAGTGCTGCCTCAGGATACGACGGGATAACAGTAGCTTTCCGCACGAATTGCATTTATATCTCGACATTTTGGAGGTATCATCGGATGTAGGACGCAAGGGCAAAGGTTGTTGCACTTCTTTGACGACTTCCGGTAGTGGTTGAGGGCACTGTTTCGGATTATTCGTGACGACGACTCTCGTGTCGGAACCGCCTCCTTCAACCTTTTCAAGAACATGATCCAGATGAACACTTAAGATGTGCGCTCTTAAGTGGTACGTATTTGATTCAGATGATCCTGCTCCGCATAATGGACACATTACTCTTTTCCCTGAAATCCCAGTTAAAATGGCTGCCAAGGCAGTTTCCAGTTGTTGCTCGGATACGCTGTGAGGGAGACGACCTTCGTCGGACAAGAAGGACTTCGCATGCTTATTGTATTGATGTCGTCTCAGAGGTGAATACTGGGAGAAGCTGATTCCGCAGTAGGAACATTTTGGGCGCTGTTTTGTAGTCTGGTTTTTAGATGACAATATGAAAGTATTTTCATGTTCGTCAACCTCTTGAATCACCTTCTCCAGATGGTATTCCAACAAGTGAGCTTTCAGTGGCCAGTATACTCTTCGTGGACACCATAGACAAGCGTACTGCACGTAGGGTGTTTTGCTCAACGACGGAATTATTTTGGGCCGAGTATAAATCCGTTGCAGTGCTGCATTTAAGCTTTGAAGGGAAACTGACTGCGGTAAGCGACCACTCAGTGCAGCCATCGTGTGTTCCAGAAGCTTGTGTTTTTTGGCGTTGTTGTTGCGAGTGAAGCGCTTCGCACAAAAATCGCATTTATAACGTTTTGAGTTGTCAATCTGTTCGCTGATTTTGGGGGTGTCCTCAACCTCAACCCCAATGGAGCTGTTATCCAAGACCATACTTCTGTCTCCGTCTCCTTTGCAAAATGTACGCTCATTTTCCTTATTAACTTCCACGGATTCCATTTCGTCATTGAACTTATCTTTTGAATCTGTGTTTTCCGGCGGCCAAAAATGAGCACCACCACTTTTTCCAGCGGATTCCTTCGTCTGAGTCTCCTCGATGGTCTTCGTGGATGTGCTCAATTCTTGCAAAGAAATCCTTGGAACTGAACATTTCAATTTTCGGGAGACTAAAATAGACGAAAAGTGGAAATTAATTTATGCCAATAAAGATTAATCTATAGATTTAAGGCACTCAGCATTACTCTACCTTTCTCCATTGTCTCTTTCCTCAAACTCTCCGCAATACTGGCAGCGAGCAAGTCCTCCACATTTCTTGCATTCATTTTTCTCTCATATTCCGAAATACGATTCCGATCCTTGTCACCTTTCTCCATAAACTCGTGCAGTTGCTTCACGCACAGATCCAGTTGAATTCGAATTCCCTCGTAAGCTTGGAACAGTTCGAGGAAATCATTTGCCACTGAGGAGCAGTCGTCACACAAGGTCACGGAGAAATTCAAACTGTCCAAAGAGCACCTTGAGGATGAGGAGGACAACGCTGAGGACGAGAAGTGGGCCAACTTCCTTTGGTCCACCTTTAAGTAGCGAAGGAACATTTTAAATGCAGCATCATCATTGGAAGATGCATCGTGCGAAGATGATGAACGGGTTTGGAGGCAGAGGAGGCAGCTGCCTTTTGTATTAATGTAAAAAGGAGATGATGAAGACATTTTGGTTTCACAACTATAATATTACTACGGAAAACAGATTTTTTTGAACCGTCAACCGTGACCAATATTTAGTGTACGTTGAGTAAAAATAAATTTTTCAAACACAACTTTTTTGCAGGTCAGAAAAATATTGTTTTTATTATTCAATTCCACGTGTATCGTATATATGTATGTTGTTTGCTCCTTCCACTGACAATGATGATTGACTGAAGTGGTATATTCATGTCATCACTCTCTATATAGTCCCTCTCATAAAATTGTGATAGCATTGCAGTGTATCAGGATCCTTCGCTTCTGCTGGAAAATATTATCCCATTCGTTCAAAACCAGAGAACCCTTTTACTACTTGTTTTGATCCCTTCCAACAAAGAACTCTCCTTCCCATGTCAGCAACAGTAAGTGGTTGGCTTTGGCTGCAAGCAATGATGCGACGAATGATATCCAAAAAATGCCAAACAAACACACGCCAAGGAAGACTATATCTTCAGGGAATATGATATAGACATATTTTTTTGCACAATAATAATAACAAATGATGATAGCTCATACTGAACATTTATCATCGAAATGGTAAATCTCAATATCATGGTATTTGATGTGCAGCTTATCGCGCAAACGATAAGGAGAGACGTGTTCATACATATAATTACACACGTCCATTTCTCACGAGCAAATTAGTAGGAACATACATCATTATCATTGTTTCATGAAATTGGAAAATTATGCGATGGTAATAATGTTATCATCAGTCAGATTTTGATGGGCATTTTATATTCTAATCAGGAGTGGATTTGTTCAGTTTGGTCCAATCTGGCATATTTGGGCGATGCTTATTAATTGAATGTGGAATTGCGAAGTCAAAGTTTACTGTTGGAAATAGCTCTGCTAGAAAATATGGATCCCGTGGTAGGGGATGCCCGTAAGTAATTTCATAAAATTTCTTCTATAACAAATGACAACTTGCACAAGACCTCCTTTTAAATTTTGTTTTCTGGAATCTTGGCAGAATGTGAGTTCACATTTGTGTGCAACCTGTTGCAAGAGTCAGATTGCTGGAGTGCTCTTCTCCCAAAACTCGTTGACATTGCGCTCCTCCTCAAAGTTGCGGCGAGTGATGTGGGGAGAATCAGAACTGGTCTCACCTTAGGAACGAAGACACATTTTGAAGCACTTCATGATATCCTCACCTGCTGGCGGTCTAGATTTTCAGAGGACGCCAAAGTGAGTTTGCTGTGTTCTGTGCTTGAAACTTGTGGAATTGCAGGGGTGGCAGGTAGGAATATTTTTTATGATTTTAGTATTTGGATTATATTTTTAAATATCTGATCTGACTTGATTTGTTCTTTCACAGAAAAACTCAGGACGTATTATTCACTCCAAAAGAATAAGACACCGACAACATTTCTCTGCTGTCCAGATGGATTCCAGGAATTCTTTGAATCTGATTTCAAAGTGCTCGTAATTTGCTGTAAAGAGAAAAATCTGACCAAATTAAAGCTTCAGGACAAAACAAATTGTATCCATCTTCCTGACTGCGTTGAATTTGCAAACTTTTTGTGTAACGGGATTTCAAATCAGATCTATTCCGTGACTCACTCCGTAGAAGATGGCAACAGTTTGACAAATGTTCTCCGAGTGACTGGCACAAAACTAAAGTCTAGGGGAGTGATCGTCACTGACGTGAATTATGACAATGCCGATGAGTGCTCAGAGTGGGCTTATGTAACTGTTGTCAAGGATACATTGAGTTGGCACCAACTTACCAACCAATCTCGTACAATTATTTTGGGGAAAGATGTGAATATTTCTGGCATGCCAATCCCGTTGAAGGAAATAATTAAAAGTGTGGGGCTACCTTTGGACGAGATATTTGATGAGGAGACACTAATTACACTTCTCCAAGGAGAAGAGCAACCAAATTTGGTCGATTGCCATATTCCAGAATTTTCAATGGATATTTGGCCAGGGTGGTTAAAATTCCGGTGGTCGCGAAATTTTTGGGGAGTTTTGAAAAATTGCAACAACGTCGAAATTAAATATTCTGAGGATGACTTGCTAAAGTTGCTGGACCGAAGGCCCAACCCAACAAGCGCAGTGGTTATTGGCTACTCGAGCAAAATGAGAAATGCTCCACTGTTGCCAAACTTGGCCAGAACACTCATTTCGAAAGGGGAGATCGTTCTATATGCGGATTCTTGTAAACTGATAGAATCAGTTAAAAGGAAACTGGAAATTGGAGAGTCATTAGAGGATGCAGTCATCAATTGCCTCTCTGAAGCAGGTGGGAGCAGCAAACTCACACGTGTTTATCTAAAGCACATTATATTCTCAAGGCAGATTGTGTGTCAATAACCGAAGCTCCGAATATGAAAAGAGTCAACGTAATGCTAGATCAGTTTGACGAAATCGATGATCTTGAGCTAGCTCTGGATATTTTAAGAACTATGACATCGCCTAGTCTCAGAGTCAAAGTGTGGGTGACAACGAATCCTACTTTGGCAGCTAATGTGGAGGCATGCTTAAATGTGACGGGGATGGGGTACTTCATTCGAGAAAGGAACTTTTTAAATACGGTAACAAGTGATTTGGATCTGTTTTACTTGCAGGCCGGAGGAGTGCCCATACCGGCGATACCAATCATGATACCAAAGTTCAGCCCGGACCAATTCTGGAGGAGTTGTTCGGATCATTGAAATGACAAATTACATTGTTTGTCCTCGATTTTACTGCTAATTTTTTGTAACATGCCAAATATGTCTCTTTATTGAATTTATTGAAATAATATACGATTAAACGGAAACAAAAAACCGTTAATCCTTTAATCCGTCCAAAATATCTCAGGGGTACAAGTTTCATCACATTCTTCGTCCGCTTCTTGTCTCAGGTCTGTAAAATCATAAGAGAAACCCGAAAACATATTAAAAAGCAGAAAACGGATTAGAAATTAATAAGAATTAAATAAGCAAATTACACACCTGTCCTATTTTGTGAGTAGCAGTCCAAAATGCACTTGCTTGCGTACGTGCAACAGTCATTTCCACACACTGGCAAATAAATGACACGTGGACAAGTGCATGCCCAACTCGGTCTGTCAGAACAACTGGGCGCATCCTTCCAGGTGGAGGAAGAAGAGGTAGGTTCCATATAGACCATTAATTGTGATTGTAATTATTAGAATGAAGGAAAGCGATGAGGAGATATGCGTCGACATCATCGTTTATAACTTTTATAGTTTAAGTTTAACAAATGAGTTTTGTTGGTACAACAAAATAGTTATTTAAACAGATGGAGTTTTGAATGTGCTCCTGAAGTGAACGAATGTTGCCTTTGGGCGTTGAAACAAGAAAGAAAAGTACGCTGACAAGACTTTGTTTAAGACTCTTGTTCTTTTCAGGTTTTTCATAATTCTAATATTGGATTTTACATGGCTTCTCTCGTCTACCAGAATACTAATAATACCTCTCTGGGAAATTGGCACTGATATGGTGCATGCGTAGTTGTCAGTTAACCGAGTGACCTTTATTTTTAGAATTTTTATTTGCCCAAGAAGCTTTACACACAGAATATATAATTAGGATTTCACTAATGCGCTTATACTCCACTCATACTGCATACACTTCGGAGTGGAAAATTTTTCCTGGCTTCCCTCAATACTTCTTGTATCTGACAGCTTGAAGAGCGTCGGCAACAAACTGGGCAAGGGGAAAACGGAAAAATTATTTATGGAAAAGCAGTGACATTGAGGAAACTGGCTGGCTCTGATTTGGAAAAAATACGAGAAAGTTTGAAGTTTGATTTAGTTTATTTTTGATTTAATATTATACACCAATAATTTTTTGCTCCCGTTTCTAAACAAGTGACAATTTAATCAAGTTCTGACATTTTGAAACATTTGCAACCACATTGAAACAACTACCGTCATTTCTTAATCAAATGTACCCTATTTTTCACCTACAAAAATTTTTAATGGGGGCCTGTCAAACATTCTGCACCGGGGCTCCGAGGTCGTCAGTGGCTTAGTCCTTTTCCCTGTCCAGATTTAAGGAGCTTGCATTTGCCGTTATTAATTTTGCCGTCTTTACAATCTTTTTCAAATTTTTCATCCGACTCCGATTTAAAACTACAGCATCTGAGGCCTTTTGGGCAACTTGCCATAACTTTTGATGTTTTACCGGGACATCTATCTATAAATTTACCGGCTGGCTCTACACATTTAGCTTTGTAGTCTTCACATTTGTCGTCACTTTTGGCATCTGCTATCGATTAGTACAAGATTAACGATTTCAGTTTCATTTAAATGCATAAAATCGTTTTTGTTTGTATATTCATTCTGTTCGTTACCAGTAATCAAGTTGAAAATAAAAAGAGCGAAGATTACTATCCGAGAGGTACTCCACAGCTTCATTTTGAATCTTCACCTTCTCCTCTCAAAAATCTGCAAAAATTCATGTATTGAGTATGATATGTTCATAATCTAAGGAAATCGTTTATCAAACTTGTGATTATTCCAATTTTACCTTTACCAGGATAACGGATTTTTGATTAAATTGCTCTCAGTTCGCAAAGAACTTTAAATCAATAACGTGGCCTGGATTTGTCCAAAGTTTTCGCCGGTCTTTCTTAAATGAGCAACTGCTTGATCACTGATAAAATTACGCCTCTATTCGATTCGAGTTTATATACGAAATGTTTTACAAGCACATTCGTCTCTATTTAGTAATGTGATGTTTTACAACAATTTCCTGACGTTGAACGTGACATTTAATCTAAATTTATTAGTACTATGGAGTGGGTCGCGATTCGATTTATGGCTTAAGTATATTGCTTAGTGCGGAAATTGTTAATAAAAACGTATAAATGGAACATACACTATTCTAAAAATGCCTATTGTCTATGTCTAGACGTGTCTGTAGATACAGAATTGAAACTTTTGACGTACATCAATTACATTAATGAATATCACTTTACATATGCTGAGTGGAACAATTATGCATGTCTAGCATTCTAGCTTTTAATACACTACTTAAATCTAAATTTTATGAGCTTTGTTTCGATTGTTATAAAATATGCAGCATCTAATATCACGAATTTTAAATGGTTCGTTGTCCCGTTGTAATGTCTTCAAACAACTCGTTTTATTACGATCAGGATAAATTACATCTACATTTATTTTTTTAGTTGCGTGTTTACATTCACATTTTTAAAATTAAATTTTTACATGTAAATATATGTAAAATTCGTGCAAAAATAATATGTACATTAGTGCCGTCATTTAAATTTTATCTCTGCTACTTTCCGAAGCTACTTTCCCCAAGATTCGAATCACTTCATCCAAATGGGTTCTGCTTATATGCGACCTCAACAGAAGAAAGTCTTTCCCCTTCTGCCCACAACGGGAGCACACAAACCAATCATTTGTTCCATGAAGCCTCCCCCTCCTCCCCGTTCTCTGCTTCCCCAAAATCTCATTATTCCTTTCACCAACAATTATTCCCACAGCTTGGTCAAAATCCTTGTCGCTAACTCCAGCTGGAAGCCGATGAGCAAACACTGCCACAGGGTGACAATAAATGAGATGAGTGCGAAGGGAAGTTTGCGCAGTGAACCACTTTGGACAGTGGTCACATTTGAAAGTATTCCGTTGGCCAAGATGTAGCCGGAAGTAGTGCTCCTTGAGCCTCCGACAAGAATGCAAGACCTTCCCACAAAAGTTGCATTTATACTTTGCCGTGTTGGTACGTAAGGGTCTTGGCATTGGTCGTTGTGGTGGTTTAGCAAGAAAAACTTGCTTCACTTTCGTGCTGTTGTTGTTATGGCAATCCTTTCCAATCATTTCAATTACACGAGGAAGGTGATATTGGAGAATGTGCGCTCTTACGTGGTACGTGTTCTGGCAAGAGCCACCTCTTCCACACAGTGGACATTTGGTTCCCATCCCTGAAGCCCCATTTAATACGCATGCCAAAGCATTTTCCAATTGTTGCTCGGACACGTTGGGAGGGAGAAGACCTTCCTCCAGCAAAAGGGAGTTGGCATGCTTGCTGTACTGATGTCGTTTCAGAGGACCTTTGCCGGAGAATACGACTCCGCAATATTTACATTCACAATGACGAGGGTAAAAACTCGAGGAGGAAGCACTCTCAATTCCTTGTTCCACTGAGGTTATTTGAAGAGGTGGAGTTGGAACTTCCACCTCTCCAATCACTTCGGCCAGGTGAAATCGAAGAACGTGAACTTTGAGTGAGGACAATATCCTTCGTTTGCACCAAACACATTCGTAGAACTGCAGACAGGCTCGGCCTGAAAACGAAGTTACTTTGGATCGGAGATAAATCCTCTGCAGTGTGGCATTTAACTTCTGCTCTGAGATGGAAGGGGGAAGTCTTCCGTTCAACATGACCATCGTGTGCCAGAGGACATGGTGAAACTTGAGGGCCCACCAATGAAAGAAGGGTTTCGCACATAAAGTGCATTTCCAAGGTTTAATTATCTTCTCCGAGGTTGTGGGACAGCCCCTTTTATCTTGTGGGAGGAGGCCTGAAGTTTCAGCTGGAATATTTTTTGGCTTTGGAATGATTCTAATAATTTCTATCTCATTGTTTTCCAAGTCCAGCACATTCATTTCAGTTTCCGCAGCTTTAGTAGAATTATTGGTCCTACAATCTTCAATATTTTCATTCTCACGAGGCAACCGGCCCCGATGTTTAATTTTATATCGGTCAGGAGTTTGCACACAGACTCCTCTCCATGTATCTAACC
>JAQFZW010003702.1:0-12185 GCA_034687055.1 Heteromurus nitidus | reverse complement strand
GTAGTATTTAGTATATGGACCTATTCATTCATTTTATGTGATATGTATGTGAGTCTGCAATAAAGAAATATAATAATTAATAATTTGTAAATTTAAATAATGTATGGTATCCCAGGTGGACGATTTTGTTCAATAACTTACATCGGTGGTGGTTTCAGGTTCAGGCGTGGTTGTTGGGGTTGTCGTTGTTGGAGTAGTAGTCGTTGGCGTTGTCGTCGTTGGAGTAGTTGTCGTTGGAGTAGTAGTCGTTGGCGTTGTCGTGGTTGGAGTGGTCGTGGTCGGGGTTGTAGTTGTTGGAGTAGTTGTCGTTGGTGTTGTGGTAGTTGGAGTAGTAGGGACTGTTGTGTAAATGTTGCATGGAATCACAGACTCGTGATTACACGTGGTCAACTCCTGATCCCATACTGTTCCCACGGGGCATTGGATGCAACTGGCGTTTCCACTGTTGAATAAATTGATTATACACGTGATCACACGGATATGAAAGAACGCTATATTTCATGTATATTCTTTCACAGTATGGAAACTTACTTGGAGCACTCAAAGTATTTGGTGCAGTCGTACGGATATGGAAAGTAGGTGGGTATCCCATCTTCATGATCGGGACACTCTGGAGGGTCCTGAATATAACCAAAATGAAAACTAGATCACAAAATCAACAACGAGAGACCTCTAACACGATTCCACTTACCATTAAATGCTCGTCATCATTGCACTTATCGAACTGAGCGAAGGCACCTAAGGACAGATTCAGAACCAGTCCTACAACTAGTAGCACCGTTACGGCGAACTGCTTCATTTTCTAATTGGTGGGATTCACTGCCAAAAAATATCAAGACTTTCTGGAGAAGATTTAGAAAGCACGATGGGCTAGCCGATACTGATCCAATCTGTGTTCGGAACCAAGTTTTTATACGATTTCATGATCTCGTAGATTTCATATCTTCAAAACATATCACATTTCTAATCCATACTGGGTCATCATCATCTCAATCACTCGTTCTCATCAAGTTATGAAAAATGCAATTATGATACCGAGTAAGGGGCGATACATTATACATATATATGCACATTTAGTTAAAATTTATAACCAATGATGAACCATATAATACTTGTCATTTGTATTGAATGTCAGGTATATTGTGTTTGTAGACATACTGGGATCTTTTGCCGTTTTTACGTGTTTCGATATCAGTTTATTGATTGTTGGCGAATTAAGCTTGAAGTTTGACAGTGACACGAGGATAAACACACTTTTACGTCAGTAATTCAGCGAAATTGAGAAAAAACTATGCGATTTACGTATAACGTTGAAGTGTACTTTCTCCTGATGTGCTTGTCTTATCATAATTTAATTTATAATCATAACAAGTTGACGTAGGCAGTCGAGAAGATCCTCACTGCACCAGGTGCCAATATACATATGCTTCAAAGACCATGAGCGTCAACAAATTCCTTTATGGAACGTGATCTTTGCTTTTGACAACGTTGACAAAGGTTGGCAATTTAACACATTCCATGAAAATTCGAGAATTATCCGAATTTATTAGTTAATCAGTTTCGCTGGGACGGGACACGTGCACATGTTGCATATCATGTCAAACATTGGTCTTCAAAAGAGGGACTGGAAGAGACAGGCGGCTTAATTAGAGGCTTCTATTCTACTTTGCCGATCTGCCATATCCTTTAGGCAGTTGCTTTTCACTCACCTCTAGCCTAATTAATCATTCTTATCAATAAAACAAGACAGTTTTGACTAGATACATATGTGAGAAATGAGTCTGCTGTAACTTGAATGAAATTGCTCTTTGATCCAGATGTATGCATGGTGCATATGCAGTGCAAACATACTGATTGAAGTTTCGTCCACAATAATGCAAGTCCATCCGGTCGATGTCCTGCCTCCTTCGGAACCGAATGTCCAAAATGATGAAAACATAATTAAATACAATTCATGCATTAATACAATATACAATTAGAAGAGACTTGGGGCATGGCATGCATGTACAATTTGATCTAGGGAGAATTATTGAAGGACATTTTTATACATTTTCTTGAAATAGAACAAAGCTCGTTGTGACAGCGTCTACACTTCGACATCCGGCTACGACCAAGGACCAATTCCCAGCTCGTCAAAATAGTTCATTCATTTCATTACAGACTTAACTGGATACCCATTTCGTTCATTTCCATTTCATTGAATTCAACCAATTAAAGGCTCCAAAGCCCCAAATGACCACATCATTACATTATTGACGAATTCGACCTTGTATATTATCCAGCCTTGCACCATCCATAAAGATTCCTTCCGGTGTTCCGGTTACTGGAGAAAGGTGAAAGGAGAAGGCTCATAAACTTCATACCAGAGATCGCATCATCTCCTTCGTCATCCTTTGCAGGGATCTAGTAAGATTTTTATATTTCTCCAGCCTATATATCAGGATCTCCAGCAGAGTGCACTCTATCTTGGTACATTGTGCAATGACTGAAAACCTCCACATTGAAGAGTCTATGGCTACTCAAATGCGCCACACACACACTACATAAAACACATGCATAAAAAATCATACGCCTTTACCAGATACAAGATTCAATGCATGCATTCGTATAACGCATATTGTACATTAGGATGATCTTTTGTTGGCGAAAATAAACAACTCGTCCCGTCCACAAGTACATACCTGAAAGAAGAGAAATAGATACGCATTTCTCCCTTGTTATCCATGTAGTAGCCTCGTTGCTATTAAAAGTTTCTCCCCCTTCATGTAATTTATACAGTGTTCTATTAAGTAGATAAACTATTTTTCAGTTTATATACCAATAGGGCATTGTGTTCAATACAAGGAGAAAAGGACTGCAAAATTGTGGCAAAAGCTTTAGCTAAAGGGCGCAAGAACGAGAAGCTAGAACGCCTCTAAAAATTCAATCTAAAAATCTGACCAGTCCTGTGACATTCAGTGACGAAAGATTTTTACAAAATGTCACATAATAATCCATACATGTTCGGAAGTGGGAGCCAACCACGCTCGCAGAATTCCATGGATGTAAATTCATATAATTAAATCGTAAATTTTAATTTTCACTTGAAGCACACTCCTTCTAAAAGGAATACATTACATGGCTTTGATGACCTTTTAGATGCTACAGCAGCAGCAGTCTCAACAGGGCTCTGTTGAGTTGGACTTGACGCAGTTAGTAATGTCTTCAAACAACGGTCACGGTAATAGTATGATGCAGAACGCCGCAAGGTTGCAGCAGGGTATGACTGGAGGACGCCCACAACAAATGGTCCCTACCATGCAGAGTCCTCAATCACAGCAGCAATCGATGACAAAGAAGCAGAAGGAGACGGTCTTGAAGACGCCATTGTCTTTGTTGAATGAGATTTGTTCGAAAGCTAAAACACTGCCAACATTTGCGCTTGAAGAGAGTGGTCCAGTACATTCAAGGGTGTACAATTGTTGTGTGAAAGTGGAAAAGCAGGGATTTCTTTGCGAAGGTATATAGTTGAAGGACTGAGAAAATGATCTTATCTGAGTTGAGCCTCATTTAAAAACAATTAAATGCATGCGTTTGTAATTCGTTTAAAGCAACTGCTACTGGGAAAACAAAGAAGGATGCGAAGCAGGAGGCTGCGAAAGTATTATTGCTTCAAATGGATAAGCAAGTGGAAAAGTTATTACTTCCAAAAGTCGCAAAAGAGGAGGCTGTGGAACCTGTCATCGAAATAGATCCAGAAGTTACCGGAAACCCAGTTGGGGATTTGAATGACCTATGCACAAAGTTAAAAAGATTACCTCCGGAATATGAGGTGCCAAACATTTAACATAATAATTATAGATTATAGTACAAATACTACAAATGTAAAGATATGTAATTGTGACATTGTGCAACTTGTTAGGACGTTGCCGAGTATGGAAAGCCACATGAAAGGGTATACACGGTGGCATGTAAGCTTGGTGCACATATCGTTGAAACTGGACGTGGCCGTTCTAAAAAGCATGCAAAGAAGGTTGCTGCTCATCGCGTCCAAAAACGTGTAATGGAACTCTTGGCCCAAGAAACTGATGCAGCTAAAGTAGTTCTCAAAGACGACGATAATTTAATTGAAAAGTTGAGCTGTTTAACATTGGTGAGTAAGCAAGAGGCAAAGAAAATTTCGGAGAATTGGAAGCTGACTGACTGGGTTTCTGATTTGAGAAATCGCACTGGACCGAAGATAGAACAGCTAAAGAAGGTAGTAAATTAACTATTTAAAAAATGAA
Source organism: Heteromurus nitidus (assembly GCA_034687055.1). NCBI lineage: Eukaryota > Metazoa > Arthropoda > Collembola > Entomobryomorpha > Entomobryidae > Heteromurus > Heteromurus nitidus. The sequence goes on along the minus strand of JAQFZW010003702.1, from coordinate 7,920 downwards.
AATAAACGAGTTTTTGTTAATAGTAAATTATTATAAAATTTGAACATAGGATCAGTCCTCTGCAAATGTTTTAACAACTGATTCGATGAAACTTCTTAAGGAAATTGCAGAGGAGCAAAAATTCAAACTGGATTTCACGGAACTAGATCAGGGAAACCATGATCTGAAGACTTATTTGATTGCTGTGTCAGCAGATAATCAGCCATTATCAGTATTAATGGGTTCTGCTGTCACCAAGACTCAAGCCAAAAAGATTGCTGCTGAAAATTTCATTGACATGCTTCGCTTAGTTTTAAATTCAAAGTAGTTTACGAAACAGTTTACCTCAAGCAACGGAATTTTCAGTGTCACCTTGTTAGCTTTATTCGTGGTGTCATACTGAATCGTAAAAATCATATTTTAACGGTTTTGTATTAGATACGTCTTAGCGTGGACGTTTGTGACATAATATAATTACTTTTAGCACCGGTTGAACAAGTTTCAGCAGGTTTTTACAATACCAACAGTCCATGTAAATCATAGTGAACATGTTATTTTCTGCTATCACGCAGTGTTACCAATATTTATGTGTTTGCAAGACCATCGACATAACCTTTGTAACATTAAAACAATTGAATATTGAACATCATCAAATTTTCGTGCCCTTGAAGGGTATCGTCGTAGCGTAATTGTATAAAAATAGCGTCTTAAAATTCATCATACAAGGGTACAATCGTACAATACACATTAACATTATTTGTACTAACAGAAAAATTAGTAATATATTAGATGCCTTCTGTACTGAGATCATGGAACTGGAAGTTCCTTTCCTATTGCTGAAGTAGCTGCTGCTGCTACTGCGGCTGAAGTAGCATGGAAGCATTTTTAATCATCTTCTTCAAATATATCAGTGCGGATTTTTATGATTGGGTTCTCAATATTAGGGTCCGAGTCCATTGAATCATCGCACCCTTTTACTTCTTCTTCAGCGACTTCATTATCCGGTAAGGGACTAGTACTTGCAGGTTGAGTAGTTGAGATTATTTCACCACTGGGTTCAGCTTTCCGAGATGGAGATGAAGACACATTCTTTGTCTGGCCTGATACATCCGTCGATTCCAATTCCTTGCCAAGTACAACTGCGCACAAGATTTCATAGTTGATTGACATAATTCATTTAATGGAAAGTGTTACTATTGAAAGCACTGGAAGATACTTTCAAATACACAAACCTTTATTTTTGCTTGGTTTTGCATAGTTTCGAGCAGAAGTACGATTTCTAGATTTAGATAAAAACTCTTCTATGCTGTCCTCTGCGGCAGTTCCATTTTCCGCCCGCTTTCGTTTGACTCCCTTTCCTTCATACGTTAATAAATTTTAGAGTAACGATCATCCATATCAACAAATACTTTCAAATTTCGTCGTGTCTAATTTTAGCATGTTCATACCTGCTGTTTCAGACTTTGACTTCGTAGTTATGTCCACCATCAAGTCCTCTAGTGGAAGGATTGGTTGTGGAACTTGTAATAAGGGAATCTGAGGTTGTGTGACCTGTGTGGTTTTGCTGCCACTTTCATTGATCTCGTCGGCAGCCAGTGGCGAAGGTGGTTTCAATACGATATCTACATTGGTCCCAACACTGTAGTCAATTTCTTCAATATCGTTAAACCAGGTGTCATTCGGACTCAGTCTAAAAACAAAAAAGATGTTAGAGTGTTAGATATAATGCTTTTAAACGTACTTTAGCAGCGTTGCGTATATTCAGACATGCCTTTTAGTATTAGCGGAGGGTTGAGCACTTTGAACACTTGGTCTTTCCGAACAGTTGCTATAATCATATTCATCATAACTCGGCGTAACTGATCTTGATCTAGTATTATAGGTGCTTCTGTGAGAAGAAGGGTATGCAGACGCCTGACGCCTTGATCTAGTCCACTCATTAGCATGGTACTACGGAGGAAACGAAACAGAAACACTACAAAGGTCATATTCTCCACGTCTTTTGTACAACTGCGCACATGCATTTGTTTGTACTAGCGACTAGTAGACAAGTATGACTCTGGTAAACTATTAACTATCCATACTACAATCACACAGTATGCTATACATTCATATTAAAAATATCATAAAACTTACAGGAGGCGATGGTGGTGTAGCAGCAGCACGGCTCTTGCTCTTGACTTCCACCGGTATCCCCGAATTTCTCCAGTCAACCACTCTTCAAATAAGCAAGTTAAAGTGACAAATGAAATCACAAACATTTAAAATATGTGTAAGCTGAACTGTATGCAAAACATTTAATCTACAGAGGCGACAGCTCACACGAAACCGTAAAACTCTACTCTCTGCGATCAACAGGACATTTTAATCTATAATTAAACCAAAATGTCAGTGTCACTGAAAACTTACGTGTACTCATCATCAGCATCATCACAGACATTATCCTCACTCCAGCCGCCCCAGCGTCTTTGCATGTTGCATAGAGAATAGATCAAGCTCAGTCGTTTAAACTTTCACCGGCAGAAGAAATCCCTTCTCTAGAAACCAAACATAAAAACACATAAATCAATATCCATGCCCATATACACCATACATATAACAGACCCAGTGGAGGAAAAGACGCCAACCTCTCTCATCTTTTGACAGTTACTTCCACATTTTTAGAGTGAAAGTTGCATGCAACTTATCCAGAGTATTCCCCTTACACTCCTAAAGTGAGCGGCCAACCGGGTCAACGGTGCTTTCTCTCCGTATTTCTTCGCAATCCCTGAAATCAACAGTTGACAGTCACCCACAATTGCAAACAATGGTTCTCAGATCCGTGCGTCTCAACACTCTCTCAACGCTTAAAACCTCAGTAGAATATCTAAAGTGAATTTAGATATACCGTGGCTAAACTAACATATCCACACGAGTTATTACGAGAATTAGGAGGAAACCTAACTAAACACAGGCACAGGCACATAAAAATATATTTTATTGTCGAGTACTGTTGCATTGCATGTGCAATTGTGCAGCAGCAACAACAAAACTTTTGTAAACTAAACACGTTGTCGAGTTGTTGATAGCCTCAAAACTCAACATCACATTTTCGGTGCAGTTGCAGAGTGCGAGCATCACATCTGAGACACGAGAGGAACATTTGAATAAAGAGTATTTTTGGTAATAAGGACAGAGGTGTTATACATAAGAAATGTACATAGTGCATATGCATAGGGTATTATGTACGCTTACATTTGAGAAGATGCACAAAAAGTAACGCATCGACTTCACTACAGCCTGTTTATATACGGCGATCCTGTGGTATCCGTCAGTCGTCTCCGTATACTTGTTGTGTTGTGGTACACAATTTCGGCTTCGGTTTAGAATAGATTTTTTTTAACTTGGACAATTTGTGGGGGCTAAATTGTCAATTATTGTCAACTTTGCAGACGAGGAGGTGGGTCCTCGTGGAACTGAGGTAAGAAAGTTATTTTTGTAAATGAGTAAAAGTTAAAAAATGATTTTAATTTGTGCATTTGAATTTGGTTTGTTTCGCATCTCTCCAGATCATTTTGTTGAGGTTATTCAAAATCTCTACCAAATTGTCAACAAAGTAGGAAGCAAGAGCAATGGCTGAGTATTTGGCCTCCATTTTTGGAACTGAGAAGGACAAGTAAGCATCACATAATACACAGTTAATTGTTAAATAATTGTAATAATTGAAATTATGTTAATATTTTTTTTTGTATTTCGACAGAGTTAACTGTTCCTTCTACTTTAAAATTGGAGCATGCAGACATGGGGATCGGTGTTCGAGAATTCATAACAAACCGACGTTTAGCCAAACTATTGTCTTACAAAATCTTTATGTGAATCCACAAAATTCAACGAAGTCTGCAGATGGTAAATAAATAATACAACCCTTTGAAGGGGCTTGTTGGAATTTCCTTGTTGGTATCGGACATGGCTTTAGCTTTTATTTTGTTATTTTACATGGAGCAGTGTTCCAGATGAACAATGTCAGCGATGAGGAAATGCAGGAACATTACGACCAGTTTTTTGAAGATGTTTTTGTTGAATGCGAGGACAAGGTATATAGCTTTCATTTATACACTAAATTTTTTAGCTCCCATTCGCATCTCATCGTAGCGATATTTTATGCAGTTAATTTTTATGTTTACCTTTAGTATGGAGAAATTGAAGAAATGAACGTTTGCGATAATCTTGGTGATCATCTTGTTGGGAATGTTTACATAAAGGTGAGTACAAGCAGAATTTGATTTCACTTTTGACTACTGCAGCTCCATCCCTAACTACTTAATAATGTTGTTTGTATTACGTTTTCAGTTCAGACGTGAGGAAGATGCTGAAAAGGCAGTCAACGACTTGAACAACCGTTGGTTTGGCGGACGCCCAATTTATGCCGAACTTAGTCCAGTGACTGATTTCCGCGAAGCATGTTGCCGACAATACGAAGTTGGAGAATGCACTAGGAGTGGATTCTGTAACTTCATGCATCTGAAGTAATGATTTGATTTGTTAAAACTACTTATTCTCTGACAAAGTAGGAGTATGAATTGTGTATTTAATTCGGCTATTGTTGATGTTTTGTAGGCCAATTTCACGAGAATTGAGGCGATATCTATATAGCAGAAGGCGAAAGGGAGCGGGAACAATTGGAGGAGGAAGAAGTCGAACACCTAGCCCTACCCCAGCAAAGAGAAAGCGCTCTAGAACACGTTCACGGGAAAGGCCTGAAAGGCGCCGACGGTCCCGCTCCCGAGAGCGTCATCGGAAATAAATTATTATTTATTCCGTTCATGGGTTCATGGAGCAATTTATTGGAGAATATAGTTTCTCTTGGGTTGCGAGTAATTCTTAGATTTAAATAAAATACACAGGTAAAGCATTCATATTCATTTTACAGGCTATCTCGATTATTTTAATATGTTCTAATGTTTTCTTTCAAATATATTTACCAATGTTGGTTGGAACTGAGTTTTGATGTAACTTAAATGCTACCTTCCCTGTTCCGTATTGTACTTGTACCATCTATTATTATTTAAAAATTAGTACTCGTATTACGAGGTTTCTAAATTTTTGTATACAACTGTGGTAGCTATATACATATGCCCACAAGGAGACAAGAACAGCATGGAGAGCGAGGAATAATTTTTTAAATAATTTTTTCCTCATTAAGCCACTACACGTTAGTTGTAATAATTGGTCTCCGTATCCAATTAAACTAAAAACTTGTTTGCAATTTGCAACAAAAATAATTATTGCTTTCTTACTGTTTGTGTAGTTTTTATCGTATCACTAACCTATCCCCAAACTTTGAAATTGTCATCAAACTATTTCTGTACGAAAATAAATGCAGGGAAATAAAATACCTTTAAGTTAACTTTCTACATAATTACATAAAGAGGAAATTTTAGAAAGAATTCATTGTGGAGGAGACGTTATGCGAAAACAACATAAACCAAACCCACACCTTTCTTCGATTTTCTCCAAGAATGTACCAACGTACCCCAAGAATGTATATCTTCAAGCGCTAAACTTTCCAGCATGCCAATATCAGCACAGTTTCATCATGCGACTACAGAGTTAATTAATTACGTAAATAAATACTAACCGAGAAGTTAGAAGTTGGAAGTTACGGAAAGCAATATTAGCGAGCTGGAGGGTGCGTGAGGAATAATTCGTGGAAAGAAGAAAGAATACTAGTTCCGCTGCTGTAGTTTACGGCCTCTGACTCTTTTAAAGTTTTGGACGACGTTCTTTTTTGGGGTTTTTAACTCTAATGTTGATTCTTGTGAATAATTGAAGCATTTTCTCATCTTAATGCCACGTTTACCATTTTACTTGGGAAGGATCGGCAAAACTAACATTGGCTGGTGAGAATTCTGAATTTTTGATATAATAAAAATTATTAGTTTCAACCAGTTGCCAGTTTGTTGAATGGAATATGCACCAAAGGCCAAACTAATTGTAAGCACAAATCATCGAAAATCTAAATTCATACCTTCTCGTTCCTTGAATTCCTTTCACAGGGCCCTCATAACGGCTTGGGGACTGTACAGCTTCGTTTTGGCGAAAAACCAGGTGGACAAGAAAAGGTACGAAAATCTGAAGGCTAAGGAGCGCATGTTACACTCCAACACCGGAACATATGAAGTGACCAGCACCAGGAACTTCACAAAAGCGTGAATTTTTCAGTCCACCCACCACCAATTGCCAATTTTAGTCGTCAAAATAACAACGTAATTATAATCATCAGCAACAATGGCCAAGCAAGCAGAACTGGACAAGCTGAAGTTTGTGCAAGACCTCGAGGTGGAAATGATGAGCGACATGTACAACCGACTAATGATGGTTTGTCACGAAAAATGCATCAGTTCGAAATACACCGAACCGGACATCTCCAAGGGGGAAGCTGTCTGTTTGGACAGGTGCGTTGCAAAGTTCCTGGACATCCATGACCGTGTTGGAAGAAAACTAACTCAGCTAACTGTACAAGATGAAGAAATGATGAAGAGGATGCAGTCCCAATGATGAAGAATCATATTTAAACTAGAGTTTTGTCATTAAAAATCTGTTATGAATGTTTATATTGTTTTTGATAGTCAAAGAATAGATACCGTTTAAGAGTACACATGTTCCAGTTTCGTTAGTCATTTTAGTATAATTAATTAATTGCATATTTGTAAAATGAAAATGATAAACTGAGAAATAAATGGAGTGCATGTAACTCGTAAAAATTGACGGACGGAAAAAACAGATTGCAGAGAAGTGTACCGCGACCGCCGCATAAAGTTGATAGAAAGATGTCGAATGTTGTCCTAGCATAGGTAATGCTACCACAGTGTGCTCATGATGCCATACGGGGAACATAACATAAACATCTGAGCCGCGTATTTTTGACGAAGCTCAAAAGAAGACAAGAAAATACATAACAAATCGTGCGTCCACAAAAACTCCAGTCTTATGCATGGTGTCTAGCTCGCTGGAGGAACCTCTCTGGGCTCTATTTATTAGGAATTTTGGAGGAAATATCGTCTACTATAATTCGGGAGGGTAAACTACGTTTTAGAAACGAACACTTTTGTGAGGGGAGGAGTGTATAGAACCAGAAACCTACCGTTTGGTTTTGGAAACGGACGGTTAATTACTAAGGAATTCCATATTTTGAAAAATTGTGGACGACTGGACGATTTTTTAATCGACGAATTTGACTAGTTTGGAGGTGACGGTGACGAGCACTTTAGTTAAAGTTGAATCTGTAGAGACTCCTTCATATCTTAACCAAAGGAATTAGGAAGATGAGTGGTTTTGAACGAGGCGTAGGGGATGGGCAGGAACAGCCTTATATTGCAGCAGGAGGTGCTGCTGGAGGTGTCGATATGAATGCACCGGCGTCAAAAGAAATGGTCGAATCTCTGGTAACAATGGGCATTAGCAGAGCAGAAGCTGAGCTGGTAAGTTGGACGAATATTTAATTTAATTAAACTATAATCCTAATAAACCTTGCTTTGCTGGAATTCAGAATTAATGTGAAATGTAATTCCTTCATGATATAATATAGGCTGTTCGTCAAACGGGAGCTGAGACTGTTGAGGCCGCGATAGCTTGGGTATTTGAAAATAGAGAACAAGGGGACATTCTAGATGCAGGAGCTGCGGGTGACGCCATGTTCCAAGATTATAAGATGATATTTGTGGTGAATTCTTCCTTAAGTATGTCACCTGGGAAAATGGCCGCTCAGGTGGGCCATGGTGCCATTGCTTTATACCAAGATCTGGTCACTAGACAGGATATCTATGGGGGACCCCTCCTTCAATGGAATGAGTGCGGGTAAGTAATATTTTATAAGGAGGGAGACGAGACAATGACATCAAGAAGAAACGTTTTTTGTATAAGATATGCATGACACATCAGATAGATCATTAGTATTTTTAA
>JAQFZW010003701.1:0-12187 GCA_034687055.1 Heteromurus nitidus | reverse complement strand
GAGCCTATGTCTTTGGGATTATATAAGTTTTTCTCTATCTGCGAAAGGAGAAATTAAATTTTCTCTTTCGGCCAGTTGGGAATTTGTAAGGATTTCTCATCTGTCCAACCTTGTATGTTTCTCTCATTTTGGAAGAAGAAGAAAAAGTGTGAGAGAGTGCACGCTCTTGGCGAGTTGTGTTTGGTAAATGTGTGGGAGGATGAGAGAGGGAGAGATCGTGCATGTTGCTCTTCCTTATTCTTCGCTGAGAAGGAGAGAGATGAAATATGCTTGGGTTAGATGAGACGGGAAAGGGGAAAAGTGAAAAAAGCATGAACAAGTGGATGGAGATGGATGGATGGATGATGATGTGGAGAAAAAGCCGTTCAGAAGCCAAGTGGTTTTTCGCGACACAGAAAAAGCGAGAGAGAGACACATCTCTCTCTCGGTCTTGGTCACGGTGTGGTGATGTGTTGCGGTGAGAGAGGAAAAAGCTGTGGATATGGAAGCAGGAAGGAAGCTCTTCAATATGTTCACTGCACACATCACATCACACATGTCCTATTCTCTTGGAAATAATAATTTTTTTTGCGCACGGTGGCTGTTCCGTTCCCCCTTCTCCAAACCGAAAACAAGACACAACTACACAAAACGTCTTACGACGGAGGAATACATATCAACTGGAGTTGAAGGGTGGAAGTGGAATAAAAGAAGAAAGAGAAAGGAGGAGTATTTTTTTACCGTTTTACATCATGCACCCGATAAAAAATATTTCATTTTCTCTTCTCCTTTTCCCATGCATGAGGAAGATGATGATGATGATGCTCTGTGATTCTATTCCATTCAATTTTCATGGAGCCATTTCCCCTTTTTCTCCAGGTGAAATGCCTGTCAGCAGCGCTCAACTTTTCGTTTCAAAATGTGTGTGTGTGTGTTCTGTGCTCTACTCAAACTCGAGTCGAAACGGAGAGACAAGCAACTTCACTTATTTTTCACGTTCAGTTCCATACGCTCCAGACCAGAGCAGCAGCAGGAGAGAAGCTTGGCACAAAAAATATATATTTTCTCTCAGGATGGAGTTTTTTTGAGTGAGAGAAAATGAAGATGTGTACCTGGGCGAGTAGAGAGAGAGAGAGAGAGTATAAGCTCATCGTTCCAATTCTTTTTATTACTGCGTCTATCTCCTCCACTCGAGAGTTTTGTTGTTTCTGTTAAAAAAAGAGAGAAAGAAATAACATAAGAGACACACTTAAGACCTTAATGTATACATCTGGATAGGATGAGAGCGTATACATATTTTCCCCTCAGCTTATTCCCCAGATTCCCATTTGAAATGTAGGCTTAAGTATTTATTAGCCTCGCTGGATAAATTATGTTCAGTTTTGCTAGATTAGATTCATGCATGTAATCCAGAGAGAAGAGAATGAGTGTAGTCAACTGGGGAAATTTCTCAAAGCACTCCAATTTCCATTCTCTTCCTCTCCTTCGCCCAAGTCGAGTCGACTCCACCGAGGAGAAAAGAGAGAAAGAAGAAGACGAAGAAGAAGGAAAATCAATTAAATTCCCGTATGAAACATGTGTGTGTGTGCAGAGATTTTCCGCCCATATTTTTCCACTTCCTTCCTTCCGGCGGAATTATAATGATCAATGCAAGTTTTTCTTTCATTGATGGGAATGTCAGTCAGCATCTTCTCTCTCGCTCTCCTTTTGTAAACAAAACTTCATCTTCAAGAACAGTGATTGATCAGAGGAGTAGGAGGAGGATGAGGAGAAGAGAGAATCTTCCGAGAGAAATAAACAGAGAGAGAAAGATTTTTTACATGAACTTTCTGTAATATGCAGATGTTCTTCGGGTGACGGTGATACGATATATACGTGCTCTTTTGCCAGGAGCATATATTTTCCCAAAAAAAGTGGAAACCCGCAGAATTCCTTTTGGCAGAGATTGACAGAAGGATAGTGAAATAAAGCAGAAACGCAAACGAAGGATGATGACGATGAAGAGCTATATATTTTTTAAATATAAAAATTTCATTTTGACACAAAGTTTCACTCTGAGAGAAAACGGAGATGATATCATATCAGCAATGAGAGCAGCCCTAGTATGAGAGACAAGTGGAGATGAGTGTCATTAAAATGGGATAATGATTCATTATAAAGTTGTGTGGATGATCCAGAGCTTGAGTGTCTACTGACTGCGGACTGGACTGGAGCAGTATAATAAAAAAGGATTTCATTCCATCATTCCGCAGATATCTCTCACCCAGTTTTCCCCTGCTGTCGATATTTTTATGGGGAAAATGAAAGTTGGGTTTACAACCCATTAAAATCCTCCCTTTTCCAGCAGCTCTCCTCCTCGCATAATAATAACAGTATTTCGGGCGGAGGATAAGCGCGTGTCGACTTGAAAGTTGTCGTAAACAGATCATTAGGGCTTTTCAAGGTTTAATGAGCACTATCTCCATTCCATAATACACGCATGTGTCTTTCTCCACACACTCTACGGCAGAGACTGCAGATAGCAATAATGTTAATGATGTTGCGGTTGTGTGTTTTTTTTTCTCGGGAAATTTTACAATGTTTTAGTTTACATGAGAGAATGTGTGTAACTATAAACTTTTGTTATTTCACATATCTTCTCTTGGTCCTGGACCTGGTCACAATTTTTTTATGTATTTTTTTTACACACAGTGTTAGTGTTTCTAATAAAAAAATATATATGCATTTTTTGCTTATTGATTTTCTTGTTCTCTTTTTCACACCCGATAACTCAAACCGCAAATAAAAAACTCATGCGCTTCATGTCATTACATATTTTTTTCGCGTCGACATGATTTACATTATTTTCGTTTCGAGTCGTTCATGGTGGTTTATTTTGTTTGCACACAATTTTGAATGGAGCGAGAGCATGCAATTAGTACAACACAAAAAGAGTTATTAAGGGTGTATATATCTATATGCATATAGCCTCTCCTCCGCATGGGTATACATTTTTTTGGAAGCGTGATTTTTTTGCAAAGGATTAGCACATCGCAAGTCGAGGAAAGTGAGCAGGATGCGGTACGTGGAGAAGTGGCTCTCTCTCTCACTCTCAACGTGCATAATCATATTCTCTGTATTATTCCATGTTTATAAGCTCTTCTATTATGTATCATAATATCATGTGAGTGAGTCAAGTTGATAATGACTCGTGTTTCGTTTTCGTTTCCCCAAAAAAAATTTGTTGTATAAAAGTTGTATTGAATTGAGGATGATGAGAACATGTTAGAGTTGAGGGGAAGGACTACTGAAGAAGGATGGAGGTCATCATCATATATGCATGGAGATGAGAGAAGTATACAATAGGAGTAGGGAGAGAGAGAGGTGAACTTAACTCTTCTCTTTTATCATCAGAGCAGTTTTATCATGCAGATGCACACACAACCACTTGAAAAGCATGATGATGATAATATGATGATCACATGGACGTGGATATGTGGATGGATGGATATCATCATAACAATAAAAGTTCTTTTCCTCTCTCTCATCTCATCCCTTGTTCCATCATATCAATTCCTCTTTTATACTTTTAGCTAATTCCTCAAGCAGAAAAAGAAGGCTATTGTGTCGTGTCTCTTCCCTTTCATACACTCCGTCTCCAATCTCCAAAACGTATAAAGCCGCTTCTCCATACAGTTTAGCACTTCTTGCATTGTGAAATGTTATGCAATCATAAGACTCTCTGAGGATCATGAAAAAATAACTGATAACAGACATATAAGACCAGTCTACAACTCGTCTGTCGACTTTTGCTTATGAGAACCACCTCCAAAAGATAGAACCTCATTCTCTCTCATGCATTCTCCTCGTTTTTTTATCAGCGAAGAAGTTGAGTTGAAGGCGAAACGAAGACTTTTGTTGAGTACAACGAGAATGAGAAGACGAGACACATTTTCTTTTTTGAAAAAAAAACTCTTTTAAACTTATATAACTTGTAGCTTGTGTATGAGCTCGGTCACACGTAATATCATCATCAGCATTATACACACCAACTACACAACTTTTTGCTGTGAGATGCTTTAACAAAACTTCTTTTTCATAAAGCCACGTTGACTTGGTTGGATAAGGATAAGATGCTTGTCCGTCCGTCTGTGTGTTATATTTGACGATTTTTATTTTGTTTCATAGATGGATAGATGTATGTATCTAAACAGATGTGAGACACGGTGGTGGCACACACACACGCTATTAGCAAGCTCGAGAATGTTATTCTTTTTTAATATAAATCCCTTTCCATCATCTCCATCCATCCATCCTCAGCGCAATATCCTAAATGCTAATCATTTGAGTGTGCATGTGTGTGTTATTTGCAAATAGGAGAGAGCAAGTGTGTGTGTGTGTGCATGTGTAAGTGTGCAGTTACACATTAAGCCTTTCCTCACTCAAAACTCACATAAACATCCACACGGATAGAGAGAGATTATACTCTCGCTCATTTTAGCGATTTTTTCTCTCTCTTCTTCTTCTTCCACCTTATATTTATTTACTTACTCGAGTCGTCTGTTACTTTTTATCTTGAACGTTAGTCTTCTCTTGATCATCATCTTCCCCGTTTGAAACGTGTGCGAGAGAAGACAGAGAGAAGAAGTTTGGTTGTGCCTGTCCGTGTCCTCAAGACACAGAGTGAAAAAATCTTATCAGTTTCCTTTTCGCGAAAAAAGTAAAAAGTTTTTCTTCTTCGTGTAAAAAGTAGAAGAAAAAAAGAGTATCAGTCTGATAGCGACTTGCGATCTTTCAACTTTATCTCTTCCAGACACCAATTAGTTCAATAATTGTAATAGAGTGAAAAATAATATGCTCCAGTGGCTGGACGAGAAGAGGGAATCGCTCTGCATTTAATAGCAAAAAACTAAACTTTTTTCTCTTCTCCATACATTTCCCATTGGAAGAGAAAACTTGTTGCTGCTCGAGAAAGAGTTGAGAGTGTGTTTGTGTGTCGTGCTCCAGAGTTGCACAAGAAGGAAATTTCGATATATATTTTCTTCTCCTCTTTTGAGTGTTTTTGAGGAGTTCTCTTCTTTTTGTGTTCTTCTCTTGGATTGTGTGTGTGAGAGAGAGAGCTGTTTGTATCGCTCTCAGCTATACGCGTGTGAACGTGGATGTATGCGGACTTGCGAAACGGAGTCGAGGGATATTATTATATTGTTCCATGTTGCATGTTGTTGTGCAAGGGGATCCCTGGAATATGAGAGGTATTTTAAAGAATCTCTATCAGCTTTCTCATTTCTTTTGACAGTCGGAAAAGAGTCAGGTCGATGTCGATAGTGACAAGGGGAAATCCAAAATGTATAAATAGACGTTTGTGGGATATTCCATCATTTTAAATTACAGATATTATATGCCCTTTTCATAATCCTCATTAAGCTGCGTTGATTTCGATTTCGTGCTCGTATGTTGCAACTTGCAACTGGTGCTCGCACCTGGAATTCTCTCAGCAGAAGAAGCCAGAATCTTTCCATTTCCATTCGACTTACTAATTGAATCCGCTCTGACGCAACCATCATGATAAATAATTATACTTACTCCTCACGATCACTGCTTTCAAGCTAATGGTTCCATTTTCACAAGTTTTTTTTATTTAAAAAAAGTGCATAAACACTTCTTGCGCATCATCTCAATTTAGAGTCATAAAAAAGGGGAATGATCTGGCTGAGGGTATCTTAGATGCGCTTTCCGATGAAAAAAGCGCTTTATTCAGGATTTTTCCAGTTATTAAACTGAATGAGTTGAAGTGGCATATACACCGCAACACAAACAGACATACACATTATTTTTATATGACAAAACACTCATCATGAGAAGGGGAAGACTGAAAGAGCATCTACGTAAAAGTTGTAACTCGTAACGAGCATATACGTTTTCATACACCAATCAAGATTACGTCTGTATAATCAAGTAATTTTCCACAATTTTTCAAGCGCCCGTTATTATTGTGGTTACGCGAGAAAAATGAAGTAAAACGAGACAAAACTCTATACTATTGAGGTTGTGGAACAATTCGTACATCATATTTTTGTGCATGCATTGATTAAAACTATATAATGACAATCTACTTGAATGAATAGGGGCACCCACTGCGACATGAATTTCGACGAAAAGGCGTTCATACACCCGAAAAACGCTCCCATTCATTTTTATTCATCATATCTAATATTTTTCCATTGATTCCTGCTGCTTAATGTCTATCATATCACCTCCATCTCAATCTCAATAAACATTTATTTGCAAATAAATTGTTACGCTATAAGCAATAAAATGCTTTTGCTTGTTCCTCGAAAACAAGGGGATAATAGGCGAGCTCTACAATCAGGAAAAAAGTGGCAAATGAACAATAATTTTCGCTGATTATTCTCTTTCTGTCTCTCTCTCTCTCTCCCTCGAAGCAAATACCTGTTTTGTTAAAGCTCTCGTTAAATAACAAGAGCAAATCCCCTCTCATCTCAACTCCTCGGCTGCGACTCGCTCTCGAAAACAATATATATTATATCAGTTATCATATCATTTTATTGGTGGCAGGAGCCTGATAAAAAAGAGAAATTTCGTCGATGTGTACACATGCGGCGTGATTTATGCTCCTCTCCTCAATATTCAATTTGTCGCTGAGTTGAGCTTTTTATTATGAATTGGTTTTTGCGTCGAGAGAGAGAAAGAGCCCTCGAGTTTTGTGTTCGTAATGGAAAAAGAATTAATGTCAAAGTGGTGCCGTTGCACTCTATCTCGCTCCTCTCTGTTCTGAACTCTGCGATCGGTTTTTTTTGCAGGAGGAGGAAGCAACAAGTATGCTTTGCGTGGAATACTCCGATATCCCACTCCACACACGGCACACACACGAAACGAAGGCTATATCTATTTGAGAAAGGGATCACGAAGAGGAATCATATGTGTGCGTGGTCTAGTGTGATTGTGTGAGACGTATACACACACTCACACTCACTGCACAAACATTATTGGGAAAAATATATAATAATATGATCTTCATCTCACATGCAACATTCTAATAAAAGCCCTCTCATCTCACCACCACAAATAAAAACGTGAAAAAATAATTGACATTGGGAACAAGACAAGCTCTGACAATGCCGCTTTTTCATTACAGAGACGCTATATGATATCCTCTCTCACACACAAAAAGAGAACCTTATCCGTTCCTGTTTTAATTCTGCAAAAAATAGTATTATTGTTTTTGCTCAAAGCTCTCACTCAAATCATTCATGGAGAACGGAGAGCTCACATCCATAATACTCAACATTTATATCCTTTTTCGAGTTGGAGAATAGCATCCATTCATGGTCAAACTGTTGTACATGTAGGTCACCCCACCCATTTCATATTTGCAACCCTTTCCCATTCTCTCTCTCGCAGCTTGCTGTCTAGTTGCAGCTCTCTCAGAAGAGAGCTTTAAACTCACATGTGCCTACCTACGTTTTACGAGAGCAAGAGCACACAAACACAAAAACGAGGTTGGCGAATGCTCTTTCTGTTCAATGCTCCTATTTTTTTCCTTCTATATATATTATGCGCCTATTTAAAATATGATTAGTGGTTGACGATCATGTTATACATAATGCATTTTGCGTCAGTCATGTCATGGCAGACAAAAAGTAATGCTGCTCCTCCTGCGCTCTATTTTTCTGTCATTATTATTATCATCAGGACAGGGGGAGAGAGAAGAGAGAGAGATAATCAGCAGCGTGCTCAGCTCAGCAGCATCCGTCTCATATGAAATACTTATCCATGCAATGACGATGATGATGGGAAATGATGACGAAGTTTATGTAACTTAAAATATTAAACACATTCAGAGTCAGAGCCAGGGACATAAGCTTCAACATCACAATCACCTCCATTCCATCATGCCAACAATAAAAACTCGCTACTCCTAAAAAATATATATCTCCGAACCGTTTCAGCTAACTTTGCAACACAAGAGTGCGAGAGTGAGAGAGAAAAAAAATGTTTTAGTGTTGGAGTTTTTAGAGGAGGACGCATCTAGAGAGATTCCTGCAGAAAAAAATTTGCATGAGAATGGCATAATCGTCGTCAACAAGTGTGATGGGGCTGTGTTGGAGCTCATTACTGTTCTCTCTCAGAAAGAAATGAGAGTCTTTTACAATTTTAAACTGACTGAAACTGTCGTGTGACGTTTTATACGCGACGACGGGTTTTTTCCCTTTCTCCCCGGATCTTATTAATAAGGTGCACACGTTGTTGAGCTGTTCTCTCTCTCTCCTTTGAGAGTGAGAGAGTGTTGGGTTGTGGAGTTGGAGGAGAGTTCGTGAGGCAACTCAACAAGTGAGTGACCGAAAAGGACAAAAATCAATTTTTAAAGGAAAAACTTGTTTTTTTTGTGGGATGTGATTTGGGATTGGGATCATGAATTGAAGACATTTATTCTCTGCTCTCGCATGACACGCATATAAATAATATTCACTTTGATATACATAACGGAGTCCTTGGTTTGCTCCGTCACATATCAATCTTTTTTTCACTGATAAAAAAATCCTATTTTTAGCTTGATGGGTTGCACACACATACCTAACTACTCCTGATAAAAATCAATGCTCACTGACTGACTGATTGTATATAATCTTAAAAGTAAATATATTAGTTTTTCGTTCAAGTTTCAACATAAAATCCTTTTCTCAAACAAAGCTTCATTTCGTAAAAAATATTATTTCGAAAGAATCTTAATCGCTCAACTCAAATACTTATATAGAACCTTCAAGAGTACAACAATGATTGAGTTTGGAAGGTTCTTCTTCATGTTAACTTGGAAAGCCCAGAAAAAAAATGTTTTCTATTTAAAGCGTGAGTGGTTGAAAGAGTTATATATCCTTCTTCGTCTGACCTCTTCCTTCCTTCCAAAAGTAAAGTAGAGAGATTTTTTCTCTCTCAACTCAATCTCAATCTGTCTGTGGTTCCATAGTCCGTGTCGGCGAATCCTGTTGGCTCGTCAACCTTCAACCTCTTGAATTTTTTATGAGTTCTTGCGTTCCTGCTGCCTCTCCTCGTACTATGTACGTCTCTCAGTTACACAAGACGTCTTTCAACAGCCCTCCTCCCCCTTGTCTTAATTTCAATTAAATATAAACAATATATTATGCATAATTCTATATTTAGCTGGATGTGTGTGTGTGATTAATGATAAGAGGGCAAAAGTAGCATCTGAATATACATGATTGCCATTCCTGATGAAGAGGAGAGAGAGAGAGAGAGAGAAAAAGCAGATTGAACAAGGAGCAAACCAAAACCAAACCAGAACGGGATCTCGATTGGATATTCCATATGTGCACACTGGTGGATGTCATTAAAAGCTTATTTTTTTCTACTCTCGATATGATAATATGCACACGGCATAATGATAAAAGTGATGATGTACGGCGGGGGCTATGGGCACATTCTCTCTGATTCTCTCTCTTCATTTCAAGAGTCATGAATGTCGAATGTCAGTAGTGGAGAAGGAGTAGTAAAGTAGTTTTTACTTGTCGCTCAATCAGCTCACTTGTCCCAATAATGATCCCATAAACTTCCCCTTGTCATGTTCAACAATGCACATATAAAAAAAGGGAGCACAAATATGTTTTTCATCTTGACTAAAAAGAACATCATATATATTTTTTACTAAATTGATTTATTGATTGACTTTTTCTCACTCTTCAGGTGGAACTTGAGAGAGAGAGAGAAGAGAAGAGCGGAGCCTCAGGAGGGACGAGAGAGCGAGAAGAACTTGTACTAGACTCATTTGCATAATTTGAGAACAAGACAGTGATTAATTCTACCAATTACCATTCTCACCATTTTTCTACCATTTCAGAATAATTAATAAAGTGAAGAGAGCGAGAAGGTCTCCTTCCTCATCTTCGCCTTTTAAAGAAAATTGAAATGATATGATACACTTTTATTGTATATCGACGAGGAGAAGCAAATGACTTAATTACAGGGCCCACATCCTATTGTCCGATCACTCGATCCATTTAATGAACCAATCAAGTCAATCAATCCATTTGAGTAATGATATGATGGTGGATATGTGGAGCCGAGGTGGAATATGATTATGTCAGAGTCATAGACTACTGTGAATTGTGTCTCGTGTTCCTGTGATAATAATAAGTTGGAAAGTGGACAACAAAAGTGGCCTTTTACTCTTCGCAAGAATCGCTATTTCTCCTCATTTTACAAAGAATGTGCATTAGCAGGATGATGACAAGGCAGACGTACAAAATGGACCGCTGATTACGGCGAAAAATAATATCTTGAAGAGAGTATGCATACCTCAACGGAAATCTGTTTGTCTAAGTGATAAAAAAAGGAGCAAAACACACGAGCGCGTGATATGTACCTGTCTTTTGCCTTACTCTCCTCTCACCTTGAACAAAGGGAAAAAGGAAGGAAGGAAGAAGAAGAAAAAAAGGGTTGTGGTGCGGTTCATGTTGTTTTGTCTGTGTACACATAAATATATATTAGCACGCACATTTTACTCTTTTTTTATGACTTGGATCGGTGCATCACATCTCTCACATATCGAATGGAAAAGACAAGACGCACACACTCCTTAATTTTGTATGGGCACCTGTTCACACCTATTCACAAACCGTTTTCTGCCACAATCCCCAATTAATTGTTTATCTGATGAGTCTCTAAAGGATAATGTAATTACAAGGCGCTCACTCACCTTTTCATGCTTCGAGAGAGCCGATAGAGTGCAAAAACATACACCTTCTTCCTCCGTCTTCATCTTCCGCTCGTCGCGCTCACAGAAGACACAAAAAAACAACAAAGTTTTTTTGCACGTGTGCCATTCAAAGCAAGTGACAATTAAAAGGAGAGCTCTTTTTTCTCGCAATAAAAAGGCGTACATGAGCAGGAGACTCGTAAAACATGTAAAAGTTGTTAACTGATCGTATGCATCCGACAGGGAAACTAGGGTGTGTATCATCATCGTCGTCAATGAATGGAGAGAAGACATGTGTGATGGTCAGAAAAGAGACTATGAGAAAAGATTTATTTTATTTTTCGCAAAAAAAAACTATCCAAAATCCAATCCACAAACATAGTATAGAAGAAGCTTCAATTCGCCAACAACAAAGTCTCTGCTCATTCATCACTGGAGAAGAATAGGTTCAAGTGCCTTTGTACCGTGAGAAAAAGAGAAGAACACAGGATTTTGTTTTCAAAAGAAAACGAGAGAGAGAGAGAGAACACAAAGACAAATCACAAAAAAAGAAGAATACATTTTTTTCTGCCTTTTTAAAAGAGATCAGGTTGATGTGTGTTATGTGTTTGGTGGAAACGGTGCGTGAATAAAAAGAAAACGCCATGCGATGCTATGGCCGTGGAGGAATTCTCCAGCTCTGATTTATTTCCAGTGACCGAGAGTGAAAAGGATGAGTCAAAGGAGAGGAAGGAAATAAATGTGTAACGAAGGTTGAACCAGTGTGTGCATTATAGAGCAAAGAGAGCTTACTTACATATATATTTTCTACGTGGAAAAGGACATATAATAGATCGAGTCAGCCACTCGCCTCTATCAAATATTTGCAGTGTCCTTTTTTCCCAGGAAGAAAGAGCGAATCACATCCATCCCCAGATTTTTTTCACAGAGCTTCCTTCTCCTCTTCTGGAGAAAAAAAGAAGAGAGAGAGAGAAAACACATCAGCGAATTTGTATTGACATATATTGAGAAAGAGAGAGAGGAAAAAAGGACGGAAAGATGGCCACGACAGTGCCAGCCTCGGGTAAGAATGCGAAACAAATCATTGATCAACTCGAAGAAGAGATCTCATTCCGT
Organism: Heteromurus nitidus; assembly: GCA_034687055.1. Classification (NCBI taxonomy): domain Eukaryota; kingdom Metazoa; phylum Arthropoda; class Collembola; order Entomobryomorpha; family Entomobryidae; genus Heteromurus; species Heteromurus nitidus. The sequence continues at coordinate 381 of JAQFZW010003701.1, read as the reverse complement.
GACAAGATCATTCGCAAGTTGGAGCTCCGCATTCTGGACAAAGAGGAAGAGATTCAACAGCTCAGATCCGATCTTGACAAGGTAAGGGAAACCCCAAGAAAACGCTGGGGGAAGATAGAAATAGAATATATGCATGTATTGAGAAAGGAGGATGCTATGATGCTATATGATATCACATATATAACACGAAGACGTTATACGACTATACGTCTTCTCTCTCTCTTCTTCTCCCTTCCTTTCTTTTGTCAAAGAACAACACTTGTTGTGATACTGGAATCCTTGTTCTCCATTCGCACACACAAAGTCTTGTCTTGTGCTGGAGAAAAGGGGACGCGAGAGAGCAGGAGAGAGAAAGGGAGAGAGAGAGAGAGAGAGAGAGAG
>JAQFZW010003700.1:0-12189 GCA_034687055.1 Heteromurus nitidus | reverse complement strand
ATGACGTCATTATTGACCCTCATGTTCCAACTTCAAAAAGGATATATACTCCCTGAGGTTAGGAATGTGCAGAATATGATTGTTCAAGCATAAAAATGTTCTTCATTGTATGCAAAAAGTTGCAAGGACGGAAGGCATTGTGTGAGTGAATTGCACGTGTAAGCATGAATTTTATGCCCTTGTGAAAGTGGGGAAAGATGAAATAATTATAGGGAAAAGTATGAATCATTTGAGTATACAATATGCATCCACAAATCCACATGAATTGAATGAGCAATCAATTGATACATCCCGTAATACCAAGTATAAACTGAGTTTACTGTAAAACCCAGCGCAAGTTCAATTGTCACAGATGTAATACTTTATTTAATCCACGATGCCACGATTCACAACAGTGCACTGTGACTCCGCGTGGCAAAATCGCATTTATCGAAATCATGATCACATGCATACTATAGTACTACATATACGACCTCTACTGGTATCACCTGAATGGTAGCTTAATTGAAAGCTTTATATAGCTTTAATCGAAAGTTTCCAGTTCCAAAAATGCTTACATTGACTATTTACGACTACCACTTACATATTCAGCATTATATTGTAAGTATTAAAGCATGAGAGCAGTGCAGGAAAGTTGAGGAAAATACGGACGATAATTGTAGTGCGAAGTCTCAAGTTTCAAACCCTGTCTGAAAAATGAAATGGAGTAAACGGAGCGTAACGCAGGTATGTGGGCAAAGAAGGTGGTAATTAATTAGGATCCGTGAGCATTTGCATTAATGGAAGGTTCTGTAGGGGCATCTGCTAGAAAAGAGGAACAATAATGTATTGATTGCGGTTTTAGTAAAGGCGGAATTAGAAATTAGGAAAATGCCATGTAGAACATATCATGGAAAATCTTTAAACTTTACCAACCGTAAAGTGTTTTCCGAGCATCAAAATCATGCACAGACGCATGACATATATGCAGCTTCGGTACGTATGACATTGACCATTTTTTGCTCTCTTCTTCTTGCTCCAACACCGCAACGCCACAGTACGGAATGCCCCGGAGAACTCCAAGCATTTCGTGCTCAGTGCGAATTGGAAATCCCATTAATTGTCTTGTGTTTGTATCCAGAGATGATCCGTGACAAACTACAAGAAGATCCTTGCTTCCTAAAAATAAAATATGGATGCGAGAGTTTGATTAACTGTTGAATTGTGTATAATGCTATGTTTGACATTTCTTTTTGGAAGTGTTCTTACCAGTTGTATTTAATAAATGAAGCATTAATTTATGAGATCGCTCATAATAATTTTCTAACGTTTCCCCTTCCTTCAAATCATCAATAGGAAGCATGGATTGGTATGTGTCATCAATATTAAAACCTGCATTTTTAATTTCCTGTATGGTCATCCAATGTGGCATGTGGCCAATATACCATTTAGTCCATTCAAAGAGGCAGGGCTCAACTTTCAATTTAACATCGTCAAGTCCCATTCCTAGATTCATCATACATTCTAATCATTAAAACACGCCCCAGCTGAAGGAAGTAATATATAATGAATTTGATTCCAAGATAAGTGAACATATACCTTTCAGCAAATTAGTTGCAGTTTCAATACATCTCAGAGATGGTGAAACAACGACATCGAATTCACTGGGCAAGATTTTCTGTTCGGAAAGCCCTTTGCCAACGAGTCTTGCTTGGAGACAGCCGACTTCGGTCAGTGGGCAGTCCCTTATAAACGTCTCAGGGAGTCCTTCCCTCGCAGGGACGGTATGGGGCTGATTTAAATTCTGTCTGGAGTAGTTTCCTGGATAGAATATGACACAAATTTACAATCTGACTTCCAGGTTGGCTACACCTACGAATTAATTACATGAGTCTTGAGCAAAATTGGAAACGTTACCTTCGCTGTCAAAGCAGTGCTTGATCCAATCGTCGGTGAATGTAAAATCCACACGCTCTCCATGACGTACTGTGACAATTTTTCGTGGCATTTTTCCTTGCGTGTATCTTATAAAATAAATGTATATTCTCAATTTTTTGTGTCAGCTCCTCCAGAATACCACAGGTCACAGGTAAAAGAAACCCGTCCTCAGTGCTCGACCTTCTCTACAACAAACCTGATATGCAATCCGGTAAATTGTTAACTGTTCAACGTACAAATCGTCACAAGATTACCTACTGGCACTGCCACTTCAGACTTTTGGAAATATTGGCATCATTTTAGTTATGCAGTATTCGATGAATATTATCAATTATTGCATTGTCAATGGTTTTAAAGGCTTAATGAAATTGAAGTAACACTTGTACAACTTGAATTTGCACAACTTACCTAGTTAGTTATCTCGTATCTGACAGCAAGCCACGCGCAACGTGACTCGTCAGCTGCACTGGTGACTGGAGAAGTCTCACATTTGTAAGCAACAAAATACACACAAAAACGTTGGAATAAATGCGAATCATGTGTATCTAGTATCTACAAACTACGAACACACGTAGCAACACTAGCAACACATACTGGACTGGACTATTTACACTTTGCTCTTGCTTTGCCGTGCACATACATACATGATTCAATGTCACTGCTGGAGTGTATGTATGCTCACAGCTGGCAACATTTCCATCTATGCGGCCTGGATGTAAGGACAAGAATGGAACCCCATGATCTCCATCCAGGGTGAACAAAGACAATCTAATGTATAAATGGGTTTCTCTCGATAAGAAAAGCTTTTATTTACGACTTCCACCGAGACTCTGCTTTTATTTCATTTTGTCTGAAATGCAAAACTATTATTCTAAAACTCATCAAAGCAGATATTGAAATTACATTTAAAGCAAATATAAATAAATGTGAGAAATGTGTGCATCATTTGAAATTTTATCTATAAAATTCGTGTTCTGATTCATCTTTCTTGATGTTATTTTTGTATCCCTTCTCAAAGTCCTTCGCCAGAACGATGTAACGGTTTTCTCGTACTGCGTGCATACCAGCCTGCAAGACCATTCAAAAAGATTTGATGTCACTTTGTATGAGCTGCGACAGTAAAAGCAATACAAACAAAACAGGCAGACAAAATAAAATACGGATTAACATACCTCCTGACATATAGCGTTAATGTCGGCCCCAGAAATACGATCTGGCCGTGCGACATAATCTTCTAAATCAACCTCATCGCTCAAGTTCATTTTAGCTGTAATTGTCTGGAAAACCAAACGCTTTTGTCGTCTATCGGGAAGTGGAAATTCAATCTTTCTATCGAGACGACCAGGTCGGAGCAAGGCGGGATCTAGGGTGTCGGCACGATTGGTGGCCATTATTACCTAAATGAGAACGAATCATATTTGTAAACTTGATAAACATTCACATCCAATGACTAAAATTAGTTTCCGTCAATAAACAATACCTTAACGTTAGTGGTTTGGTCGAAACCATCCATTTGATTAAGTAATTCAAGTAAAATACGCTGGACTTCACGATCTGCACCAGTCTGCGCATCAAAACGCTTCGTGGCGATCGCGTCAATTTCATCGATGAATATGATAGCAGGTGAGTTTTCCTTTGCCAGTCTGAACACATCCCTAACCATTCTAGGCCCTTCGCCGAGATATTTCTGTACAAACTCTGAGCCCACAACTCGGATAAAAGCAGCTGTCGTGTGATGAGCTACTGCCTTAGCTAACATTGTTTTACCACAACCTACACCAAAGTATAAACAAAATATTCAGTTAAGTACCATTCAATTAATCAAATTTTTCCAAAAGCAATATTTCAAAATGTGATTTTACAAACCTGGAGGCCCAAACATTAGAACTCCCCTAGGAGGATCTATACCAATTTGCTTGTAAAGTTCATGGTGGGTTAAAGGTAGTTCAACAGCTTCTCTCATTTCCTGTTTTTGCATGTCCATGCCTCCAATATCGGAGTAGGACACATCCGGCTTTTCATCTGCTTGAAGCATCGAAATAGATGAATCCGCCTCTGGGGGAAGCACATCAACAAGTGCATTACTATGCTTGTGCAACGCGACTGATGAGGACGGACGCAGCAACTCCCGGTCGATTGTGGACAATATTCTCACGTAGTAATTGGAACCTATTTCAGAAATATATAATTATTATAGTCATCAGTTCTTACGCTTATTTAATGAGAAATGGCAAAGTTTCGATTTGAGCTATATAGCAACCATATACCTGTGGTGCTCCCTACTATTCCAGTGTTCTGATCGACAGCTTCCAAAAATTGGCCAATAACAAGAGGCACACTTTGAATTCGCTTCACTTCCTCCTGCGCGTGTAAATACTCCTTCTTCAGATTTCGCTGCTCATCTTTGATGTAAGATTCCTGAACCTCCAGAAATTCCAACTGCCGCTGCAGCTTCTAAAAGTGATATAGTGAAATACAATCCATGTAGGCATTAATCCAAACGATTTCAAAATATACAATAATTGTTCGTGTGTTTAAAGTTAAATTGACTATTTCTAGCACTAAACGTAAGCGTGCACGTTTCTTACCTTGTACTTGGTGTACAGATCATCGATATCCAAGTCTTCATGATGCGTGGCCGTCGGTAAATTGGGTGACTTCGGTTCATTTGGAGTCTCATCCTATAATTATAATAGAAATACCACCACACTTGTAACGAAATCAAATATTGGAAAGCTATAATTAACCATTTTTACCCAACACCCCAATAAATCTACAACTATTACTACTAAGTAGTAATTACAGTTGACAGCAAATGTAGTAAACTAGTAAATATTGTAGATTGTAGTGTTTTAAAATCCAGAGTAAATGAATACTTACTTGAGGTGACGGTAAAACACCTACTTCCTCCATTATTTATTCTTAACGAACACTGGAGTCTTGAACGACCTCAATAAGATACTAATTCCTGCTATTCCAGGATTTAATGACTCACTAAATCAAGAAACTGCGGATAAAAAATTAATAATTTTAATTTGTTTACAGTTGTTGAGAGATTGTTTGTGAACGGAAACGTGACATGTGAAGTTATGAATGTTGAGTGAGAATGACAAGCTGAAAGAAGAACTTTTGTATCTTGCGCTATATACATGGGGCATTAAGCAACTCAGTGAAGCATTAAGCAATGAACAAAGTCAAGTTTGCCATGCACGCGCAAATGCACTTTTTCGTAGAACGCTTTTATTTCCAAGTCCAGCTCCAGACTTTCCAGCAGCAACCCTTTCTCCGGAGGTTTTACTTTCTCCAGTCGCTAGGCACGTTGTCAAGCAACACTGAGTACCCCAAATTCCAAACAAAACGTTATTATAAACATGTGTGAAGTGAAGAAGTGAATTTTATTATTTTGATTGGTCTCCAAGAATAATATAACAATGGAGCTTTAACATGTGGAAACTTTAATAATAAAATTATTAATTATTCTGAAGCTCAACTAACTAAATCTGCTATTTTCGACATGCGAAGAGAATAATTGTGTTGACATGGCAGGCTCAAATACAATTGGCTTAGGTCTTGGAGTAATCCTTTTGGTAGTGTTGTGGACAATTACAGCCTTCCTGTGGGTGCTTTTATCCAGGTCGCAGACAACTCTGCGAGTCGTGGTCACGTCCCTTGCTCTACTTCTCACCCTTGCCCTCTTCCTCATCCCCACTTCTGAAGATGGGAAGCGGATATCATTGCAGCCGCCAAAGAAATCTTACGAGGTAATCGGGACGTTCAGCCACTTAATTACGAATCGAATAGAAGTGTTCATCCGACCCTTGTTAAAAATATTTTATTCATCATTATCAAAAGTGCATATACATTATCACAGGTATTATGACACGAGCACACTTTGCAATTAGTGCGATTATAAGGCTTTATGGTCAAAACTAGAACTGACCTTTTGTAATTTAACATATACATTCAGCAAATACTTTTACGACATTGGTGCATTGATGACTGCAACTGTAACCTGGAATATTTTCAATTTTTATTTTTCATTTACTTTTAGGCTGAGAATCCTCGTGAATCTATTGTTTTTATTGGGAATAATATTCAATTTAAATTTAAATTTACGCCACTGATCCTCACAACGTTTGGGTCAAAACTATTTTACTCTTTGCTTTAGTAGTTCTCAATTATTAATGCTGCATAAAATATGATAGACACCAGTATAGTAACACGTCTGTTACAGTTGCATTCTATAAATACGTTGCACGTACAAAAGTAAGCTGTTGATACTGACCAAGATAACATCGGATGTCGCTAATTGCACTCAGGATTACTAGTTATCGATGTAAAACACGTTCTATGCAAGCTTTAATAGACTATTTTTCAGCGAGTATATGCATATGCATGCCAATGACAAGCGTGGAAAACAATTCATTTTTATTGAGCAACTTTTAATGGGATTCAAAGTGAAAAAAAATTTATTCTTTATGAATGAATACGAATGATATTGAATGGGACAATTTTTATGGATTTTGCATTGCAGCTCTACGACTACATGTTCATTTGGCGAGCCCTTCTTATCATCCTTCTCTTTGTGAGCATTGCTGCCGCCGTTGGCATCCACCTCAGCCAGTTCTGGTCGGTCAAAGTTCACGGCTCGAAACCTGTTCCGAAGAAACGACAGTCGTCCTCCTTCCTCGCGGATTAAATGAATAATTAAATACGAATGAAATATGCCAATAATGCCAAATGGACATGGGATTAGTTGTTTAAAAATTATGTTTATTTAGATACATAGATGCTTCATATTTTCATAAATATATACAAATAAATACAGGAATTGTTAGCACAGTTTTTTATATGTATAATATATTACTTAATCTCTCCATGTTCATTGTTTTCTATCAAAGTATCAATATACTTACAAAACACTATCATTAAAAAATGTGTACAAAAAACTTGTCTCATTTCAACTAAAAATCACTTCCGAATATTTCTTAACTGACTTAAAGCAGAATTAATTGGAGCGACTCACAGTGTCTGGCTACCTGCATTTTTAACACGAAGAGTTTATGAATGCACATATGCACAACTTCATTAAAATGAATTTTGAAATGTACAACCTGTATTTCTAATTATTATCGGAAAACAAAAGGGAAATGAAGACTCTCAGCAAGAGTCAGGACTCCTTTTGTTTCCTCTTTTTTACAATTTACCATCCTCGCTTGTAACTCTCATTATTACTATTATTAGTTCTCTAACGTCTCACAGATAAAAAATGTGAATTCCTCCTTTTCTAGTGGAAGTTATTCCTTTTTTATCAGGAAAACGGTTAGCTAGTTTTAAAAGGTTTTTGTGCATATCTCTCTTTCAGTTATTATTGCGCTCGCAATTATATCATCCGTTTGAGATAGGAAATGTGACAGTCACAATCGACAAACTTACAAACTTACTTTTATGACTTGTACAAATGACAAAAAGTATAATTGTGTAGATATTTGTTCAAGTATTTTTGTAGGGAAAAGAAGTATTCATAAAAATGGAACAAAAAATAATTAATACCGCTAGACTTCATTCATGTCTTACTTCTTGGTGATGATGACAATAAGTATTTACATTTTTTTGCAAAAATTACATAAAGATTTTATTATATTGACTCTAATTGTTGGAGCTGAAGCCGCTGAAGGTATTGCATGATCCTGTCTCTGAGCACAACCACAAGCATCGTCATCACACATCAATACTTTCAAACGTCGACCACGACCACACAATTGTAATCGGCTCAATTGACAAGAATCATTGAAACCAGACTAACAGTGTGATTTTCGATGAGGTTGTGTAATAAAAAGTGCAATTACGATGATAAAAGTTTTTTTTGTGTGGAGAAAACTGCCGTTGGCGGCTACCGTTTGTAACTTAACCATTTTTAGAAAAAAGTGCAAACCACACACAACCACAAAACAAGGATAAGCTGAAAATGACTAAACACTGAACCTCACCGAAATCATTAAACTTCATAAACAATTCCATTAGCACAAATTGTCATCTTTTTAAAGTGGGAGAGAGAATATGTTTTTATATACAAAAAATGTGATTATGATGTGATGCGTTTATAATGCATCAATCCCTCATTGCCACTTCAACTCATCTCCTCAAAAAGAAGAAAGAAGAAGAACGACGAAAACATTTTTGAAAGCTTTGTCAATGCTAAATGCTACTTTACTCCTCATTACCAATATCATTATTAAAATGATAAAGTTTGCAATATCTTTTTGAGTAGAGAGCACATACTTTTTACAATCTCACACATATTTACTTATCATAAGGTAATGATGGTCATATTTATAATGTTATTTAGTGTGCAAAACTGTTTCAAGTGTCCCATCCCGTGTGTCATAATACCGTTATCAAGTTAACTTGTGCCACGTTTGGATTGGCTATACCCCAATGCTCCTTCTTCTTCAAAAGAAGAATAAAACGGCAAAAAGTTTGCTAATGTGTTGTGGGTGATCAACACGTCACATTTTTTCTCACGATCTAGAGACGACGACGATGCAGTGCTCAGATAAGATAAATAAATATCAAAGTCTTGAGTTGAGAAGCATTTGTTATGCTTGCACAGATATCACGCAACAGTCTCGATAATTTATAATCAGCCACGCCGTAAAAATCCTGATAAATATCCCAACACAAAAAACTGAGGAGCACGGCACCAGTTGAGAAGATGATGCATGAGACATTGGGACTGTGTATATCATAAAACCTCTTTTATGCATCGCATCACATAATAAAACCTATGTAAAACGAGGTACTAAATGTATGTACAGAAGAAAACGTAGGTATATTATTTATATTACAGAAATGTGCAGTCAGAATCAGAATTTATGTTGAAACTTTTTGTAAAAAAGGAGTAGATTTTTCTAAAGAGTCTTCAGTTTTTTTGCTTTGTCTTGTGCATTTGCATTGCTTATTGCTTTGCAATAAAAAGTGTAAAATAGTCAAAGGGGAAAAATGTAGGTAGCTACCTCGCACTCTCTTTGCACCCTTTTTACAAAGACAAACACTCTCATGTTTTTATTTAGCTTTTCTCACAAAAAAAGTTATTAGCTCGCAAATCATATTTTTTATCTCTGAAACAGCAATTCGAAACGAAGACTATAAAAGTGACAAAATGGGATGCTGTGGTTTAGGAGTAATAATGCAAGTGTGCCTCAGCATGAAATTAACTCTGTATTTTTCACAGTTTTTAATTGGAAATGACAACCAGGGAATGAACGAGCCAAGATAGACTTTTTTATTTTGCGAACATCGAAGTGAGGACGCAAACAATTTACTTTTATTGCCATTATATAAAACCTACTTGCTTTACCAGCATACAAGATGAAAACAAAAATTATATCGGCGGGGAAGCTATAATAATCCCTATTTTCCCTTTCAATATCCTTCTCATCCCCGCTTCCTCTCTCCACCTTGCAGAAATTGAAAGTTTTCCTTTTCTTTGAAAAAAATATGATAATAGGACATAGCGGAAAAGGCCAAATTGGAAATACCTTATCTTCTCAACATCTGCCAATTGTTCGCGTGCCACTTTTCCAAACCAGAGAAAGAAAATAGGTTTTTTGTTGGTCAACCCGAATAAAAAAATGGCACAAATATAGTAAGGATGTACAAGAAAAATATAGCTCAAAGATAAATAATTTGTTTACTGGTTTCACGTTTAGAAATGCATGTATTAATACATCCTCTTCTTCGCTGACCATGCAATTTTGTAACATGATAGATCTACAACTGCGACATGATGTTATCAAATTTACGGACTACCTCAAAAAACCACGTGAAACGTGGTTTTACCCTAGTATTAACTGATTGCGCATCTTCACCAGTTCAGCAACAATAAAAAATCAAGTTGCATTACACAAAACAAGAAAAAAAGGTTTACAGCTCTTTGCCCATTCTCGTCATCATCATCAATCAGTCCGTCATCGTATTTTGATTCGATGATGATACCGATGATGCCAAACGCCAAATATATTTCTCATTATGCACTCAATCATCCCATTATCAGGACAAAACCAAGAACGTTACATTTATAAACAAGACAAGATTTCAATAAAGAATTGATATTTACAAGCCTAATACACGCGTTTAAACAAGTATTTTTTCAACTTTTGTTCTCGCCGAGAGGCTCGTGCGCGTGCGCTTGTGCTCCCATCAAACAAAAAAAATCTTCTCTAATCATCAAATCATATCTCTCACAAAAAACTACAATGTATTTTTTTTCTTCGCAATGCTCACAACAAAAAATGACTTGTGTCATGTTGTCGACAAGAAAAGAATAAAAGAAGAAATATTGATATCGTTATCTGAAGATCGCACATTTCAACACAGAGTTTTTTCTAAAGCCAATCAATACCTGGCAAAGGTCTCCCGAGAATGAGTTAAGAATCGTGGGTATTTTTTTCATTGCAACAAAAAAAGTCTCATAAGCCGCATTGGCGTAGTCTCAAAAAATTGCAAAATCCAATACAAATTTTATGCTAATTTTCCCCACCAAACGGTCCAAATCACATAAAAATAAATATGAAAATTGGTAATTGATAATTGCCCTCTACACAATGCGTTTTGATTAAGGTGCTTCAATAGTTATTATGCTTTGAGTTTTTGTGATTTCATACGGAAAATGAAATTGGTGAGAATGTAATGTACGAGAAAATTGTTTTCAGTTTTGCAAAAATACTGCTTATTACCATTTAATACACTTGAAATAATACACAAAAAACCTGATTCAACAGCATAACAAAATATGTGACGGAACGGAGAAGAGAACAAAAAAGTGTGGAGTATACAGACTAAAGACATAATGTAATACATTTTTATGAGCTTACAGGAACAAAACCAGATGGAGAAACATAGAATAAAAAAGAGTTTTAAGTACAAAGTTTTTCCTGTGCAGTGCATCGGAAAATTGGAGAAACATTTTGAGAAAACATGAAGACAGTAAAAAGTACAAAGACAAACCATAAAAAGTAAAGAGGAAAGGATTATTTTTGAGATACAAAGTTTACCTTGTCAATTCGATAGAGGATAGATGCATAGAGAATATTAAAGTGTTCAAGATATTTTTTGAAAAGTGAAGGTTAGCAAACAAAAAGACTTTTTTCAGCGGAAAGATAGAGCGATTAGAGAGATGAATGAGCATTAGACAAGATTTGATTGATACCTTGTGTGTATAAATTAGGCGTGAAGTTTAGCCAAATGTTGATCATTTTTGCTGACAAGTGCATAAAAGGGGCATAATGGTATTTGTATGAATTGTATTTTATCTATATTTTATGGCTAATTACTTAATATGGCTTCTCGCGGCTGGCAATTTGACTGGCCACCTCAACGATACTCGTTCAAAAAAGGTTCATAAAGAGAGTGTTTAAAAATACTCATTTACAAAAAAACGCTAATTGTCTAAAAGTGTTCATGCTAACACACTCTCTCACATTTATCTAATAGCTAGTTGCATTGCCTGTTTTTTAGCCTGTTTATCGATCGCCTTCAAGAGACAAAATTGAAAAAAATGAATGAATTATGAGAGCCACACACTTGCACTTGACCATGCATATTTTTTTGAGGTATGTACACTTGGCTTATCCCGATCTCTAAACATTTTCACTTTGAGAGCGGCATAATTAGTAGAGTTCAAGTATGTGTGTTCCTAATTATAAATTGAGATTGATTGAGAGACACGGATTGTACGTACCTGAAATGAACGAGTCCACACAATTTCTCTCGAGTGTAATTGTGTTTGTGTGGTCGTCGTGCTCCATACATTTTCCCCCTTTCCTTTTTCAATTTTTGTGCGTTTTATCGTGTTATATTTTTTTTGTATAAAAAATTAGTACTGTCTTTTTATGGAATAAGCGGTCGTTACTTGTTTTACAAGTGAGTTGAGTTGAATGAAGGGAGTGTGTGTGAAATGAAGTATATATTATTATTATTTCTTGCCGTAACCACCGCTGGGTCCACTAGCTCCAACCTTTTGGCCAAATCCGTACGCTTGACTAGGGGCGGAGTAGGATGGGCCGTTTCCTCCACTGGAAGGAACAAACCTACCAGCTCCAGAACTTCCGGATCCTCCAGCGGATCCTCTTATTGAGCCAAATACTGGCTGAGGACCGGATGCTGGCGGTCCATAAGATCCTGAGGGTGGAGAGAAAGACTGGCCTGGAGAACCTGAGGGTGGAGCGTAAGAGCGAGTTTGACTTGGCGCTCCATATTGTGATGAGCCGC
>JAQFZW010003699.1:0-12190 GCA_034687055.1 Heteromurus nitidus | reverse complement strand
ATGCTTTACATTATTAGACTATTTAACAAATTCATGTGAAGCACACTTTACATCATTAGCAAGAGATTATGCACATATAAGTAAATTTGATTCTTTTTTAGAATTACTCATTTTACATTGCACTCAAAATAAAAATACAAATGAAAACTGAGACTGCGAAGGCAGTCGGAAACAGTTGTTGTATTTCAAAAAAAGAAATGGCGTGGCGTCTCGTTAGCGAAAGTGATCGAATCAGAGATTCGAGACTTGGCGAACACATTCCGAGACGGTTTGGATGCCTTAGCGTGGAAGAAGGAAATTGAGGAGGTGGAAAACATTGTGAGCAATGTGGGCCTGATGAGAAATACTGGGGACGTCATGATCGATGCTGCCGAGGATTCTATTCGTACTGGGCAATCGTACGGTTCCGCTTTTACGGAAATGGAGACTGGAGCAATATTTAGTACTCTGGCTCGTTGTAACAAAACGGCTGCATTACTGCCCGATTTTTTTGCGTACGACTTCGCCCGGAAATTGAAGGATGTGGATCATCCAGACGTGTTTGTGGGCAAGAATACGCTGCTTCGGGAGGAGTTTGGATTCTTGTTGGGTGGTTGGATCCCCGAGTTTCTTTTGATGAGAATTGAAGGAGTTCAACTGGGTGGGTTGTGGAAGAGGTGGAACAATCTCGGAAAATCGCTAACAGCATCTATCTTTCGATTGCGGGAAGAAGACGTTTTACACAAGCCTTCGATGAGAGGGAATGTGATCATCGTGTTTGTGATAATTTCGACAGGGATGGTTGCCGCTAGTTTGAGCTTTGTTTGGGAGGCGAGGAGCGGACTTGTGGACTTTCTTCGAAGGATGCTGCAAAAACTGAGAGAAATTGGAGTGGGGCTTTGTAAGAACATGGTATTTTTTTCGGAGACGGAGGCGATTGGCATGGCAGTAAGTATGAGCAAACTATAAAATAAAATCGATTATGGCCGGAAACTAATTCATGGGTCGTAGAGTTATAGTGCATATACCTACTTATTTAGTATCAAAGTTGAAAATACGCTGGATGAAATATTTTAGAGAATTGTTTTTAGCAAGCGTGAGTATGACGGTGTGTAATCTGCCCTGAATATATGAGATGTAGTATACTTTTTGAAGTGAGAAAATGTCAACAGAGAAATTGACAATGTATGTATAAAATCAAAAGGCAGCATTTCGTTCCTTATACCAATGCATTATGGAACGTTGTGCATTTCGTTCGGCACGTTGAACACGGGGCAAATAAATACGTTTTATTGATTTATGAGGACGTGGATGGAAAGTACAAATGGAGGACATTTAGTTTTTTTATTGAATTTCGATGTTACAAAAGCTAAACCTTGTTTTTGATTTTAATGTATTCCAAATTCTTAAGCTTTCCTTTACAATTCGAAGTGCTGTTTATGTGAAAGCCATCTCTCTCTCTCTTTTAATGTTGTTGGATATCCGTAATTCGATATTCGTTGATATTAAATAGTTCGGCCCGGAGTTGTTTAAAATATTACAATATTTTTGAAGGAATTTTTCCAGAGATAAATGATACACCAAAGTGCATGTGCTCAAGTGTATTCTGACTCAGCCACGTTCCCATCGCCAGCTTAGCTCTATGCAATTCTAAAAGCAAAAGGTTACAAGCTTGATAATATTATAAACAAGTACCAACTTTTTACATGCATCTGCACTTTAGTCCATGGATTTTTTAGGCGGAAGAGTTAGAAATCCTTCAAGTCATAAAAGTTGTTTGGGTTCAAGGATAGTTTTGTAAAAGCATTTTTATGAATAATTGATAATCAAGTGAATTCGACGATTTGTGCATTAAACCTGTTCCTCGCTCGATATGGACTTGAGGGGTTTCAAATGCCCCATGACTTTCTCTAGTTTTGTCTTTCACCGCATCGTCAGTTCAGAATAAATTTACATTTTTGATTTTGAAGCATACATAAATATGATATCGTCAGATTGATCCTTCTTCCGTTGCATCAAATTTTCTACATAGCCGAAAAGCATTTCCTAGAACACCATTGTCTTTTTCATAAAACAAAATGCAGAATAACATTTTTTTAATAGGCGAATACTGCGCATAATTTTTTTTGCATGCATAAATTTTCCCTTGTCCTCAAAACAAGAGGTCAGATAGAAGAAGCTTGCCTCCGAGGAATGAGCATTTACTTCTTGTTCGCCTTTAGTTCTCCACATATATACAGGATGTTTGTTTCCAGCAATTTTTTGTATTTGGCCAAACTCCATATTTTCTCCTTGAAATATGTTTCCACCTCAATATTTTCACTGCGAACTGAAGGAAACATGACCAGGCTTCAAGTGGGAAGCTTACGCAATTGTCGTTATGTCTTGGTAAAGTGTTTCATTTGTGCATTTTACACGTTTGTTCTGCTGGCACAGGCATTCTTCGCGTACGGAAATGAACCTCTTGTTGACACGATTGAAAGCACAATCTATATTAGTTGCGCAGTTGTTTTCCTTCTCTCCAATCTGGTTTATTTAAAGAAAAGGGACGACGTCGTGGAACTGTTCAATCAATTGCTCCAGTTTGCGGAAAGGCACAGGGCAGGTATCTCTACATTCAAATCTTTATAAAATCAAGAGAATTGTATCATTTTATTTTTTATTTTTGAAAAGAATTTGCAGTCCATCGCGTGGGCAGGTTGGAGGAGTTGATTCTCAAATGTTCACTGCTTTTCGCAATGATGTGGTCCGAGGCAGGCGTCCTCATGTATGTAATGCTTCGTTGGATTTCGCCATGCACCTCAGCCACGTTTGGGAAGGACATGCTAAAATCCTGCGCCGAAGGAATTGGGAATAATTTGAATCAAAATTGGGCAATGGGGTTTGACGTATGGATTTTGCTGGCAATTTGCATTTTCGCATTTTGGATTGCAATTAACGTGGGAGCAAATTTTAGTTTTTATGTGACGGAATTATTGTTGATGGAATGTTGTTGTTTTCACTTTTACGTGATATGCATCCGTAAATCTATTCAATTGCGGAATAGAATGGCTAATATTATTCCTCAAAATTCATTTCAAAGTCAAATCAAAATTTTCAAGGGGCTCCAGATCTTGGTTAAATGCTATAATTTAATTCACCAACAAGCGTTTTTGGTGGGAGTGATCACGCTTTCCTTGATTTGGATTATTTTAAGCAGCTATGTGTTACTTGCCTTGAGCTTTGGTTTGTCTCTCATTCAGTTTATGCTTTTTGGTGGTGTTGCAATTGGGGGTCTTATAGGAATCCTCATCATTGTCAATTATCTCGGGTCACTGAATCATGCTTCGCTGGAATTACTGGAATTGGTTAGGAAAACTGCGTTGACAAAATTTCGGGGGAGTGAGAGAATTTTATTGAATTTGTATGTGGAATCATTGCAGCCATTGAAAATTCGAATGGGTGATGTCAACTATGTGGATAAATTCACCTCTGTTGTCTTACTGGAGTTTTGCGTGAATAATCTTGTGAGTCTACTTCTTATATCTCAATGAAAAAAAAACAAAGTAAATATTGTAGTGAGAATGGATGGAATTTGTCTGCAAATTCTTTAAATGTTTGCATTCATTTGTCATACGTTTATTAAATTAAATGGACTTAGTTAAAACGTAGATTTTCACTCTGGTGTCATTTATCCAAAAAAAATGTTATATTATGGTCTTTAATTCACTTAACTTCAAAACACAAAATAAATGTCAAGTTAAATATTGTAACAATTAGTTAAACGCGTTGTGAACATGCATACTTGTTCAATCTCGTCAGCTCAACTTTCATTAATTCTACTCACTTAGATAATTGAAAAAATGACGTCAGTTAATAAACATGCCTTTGAAAAATTCCACCGAAAATATGAAAACTGCTGTAAGTAAGCATATCCCGTGCAGTATCCAAACGACCTTCAAATTTTCCAAGGACCCCTTTCGGATCTCCCCACTTTCTCCAGAATATCTGCTCGTAATAAATGAGCCAGAGAAAAGATTCAACCTCGATGTTTGCAAATACCATGACGCATTTTTACCATGATTGATCGATATTTTCATATTCCGCTTGTCCTCAAAACGCTGAAAATGTTTCTGATGAAAATCCATAATTCCTACTTCAACCAAGGAACGAACCGTGTTCGTAATCGTCTCTGTAAAATAATCAGATTCCAAAGTTCGCAAAAGGAGAAATCGGGAAAATACCTACTGATCATTGTTGACATACAAGGACACCAGAGTAAATAGGGAAAGTGTCCGAATTAAATCCATTGTGTGAGACCACAAGCTGTTATAAACAACTGCAAACATTTCCCATTCCCCGATTCCCTTTTGGGTTAAGCGATCAACATTTCTGCAAATGGAATAAAGAGATACCATTCTAGACTTTAGAAGCCCGTCGATGATCCCCATTTCACGGTCGTGCGACACTTCAAACAAATTTGGATTCAAATGCCGCGCGCTTGTGCAGAGATTTAGGGTATCGATGTTTCGTACAAATTTAATATACTTTTCCAACTCGTTGGCTCCCCCTGAGGGGGCCATCATTGGGAACGAGCTGTTGAAAAGGATACTCTCCAACGATTCTGGCATTTGCTTCGGGTCTGGTTTCATCGTGATGAAAGTGTACACCGAACAAGTGTACAAGTTTCGAATAAGGATTCCAGCCAAAAGCCAGGAAATAATTAGTTGCCAATTTTTCACATTCCCAATTTGCAGTTGGGAATCGCCTTGCTCCAGGAGCACAGAATAGAGCCAAAACCAGGAAGGAACAGTTTTGAAGCCGGTCAGGTGCAGTGCCCAAGAAAGCGCAGCAAAAGTTCCGATTACAATGATCCAATCGTAGATGGAAAATGGGTGAAAACCATGAGCAACGAGGTTGATTTATGCGAGGAGATTTCATTTCTGAAAATGACGTATTTCAAACCGTGACACCGAACTCCGAAGGATATCAGGTGAACCTCTTTGTAGGAACCTCGACCTTGCGCAACGTCTCTTTCAGCCAGCGAAATGTCTTTGGTGCTGGAAAAATTATATCTATTTTTGATAATACTTCGGAGGCATTTGGTTATGTACTCGTATTTGACGAGGCCGTTTAAATTCGCAACACAATCGGAAGAAAAGTGGAGATGAGGTCTCCTCGTCGGAATCTCATTTTGCCCACATAAGTTATTCCTGTTGGAGTGGAAATGGAGCCATAATTGTTGTAATTCTTGAAGTGATTTTGGAATCTTTGAAAATTTCGCAAGAACGGCATCGTTGAGGACCAACGCTTTCTTAAATCCAATCTCGTTCACGAAGGCTGGACGGACTAATGACTCGCCACAAGTGTAGCACACGATCTGAATGGATTTGGAATATTCCTGCAAAGTGATCATCACCGTCTGCGAACTCAGGGGAACTGGAAGTCTTCCATGTGGAGTGGAAAGGGGCAACATGATATAATTGGGTCTGCCATAATTAAATCCTCGCATTCCTTGATTGAAAAAGTAGAAATCTAAGTTGCCGTCTTTTCTGAAAAAGTCTTCCTCGTCAATTGCTGGCAGCTGGAGAAGACACATTTGATGGAATCTGAGTGAGCGAAACAACTTGTCAAAAATGAGGGACAAATCCTCAGGTTGCTCAGTTTCAAAAATTTGGGAAGTGGACACCTCGACGCTTTTTAGAATCTCGACTGTTGTGTGGTTGGATGAGGTTTGCAGCGTGACACAGCACTTGTTCAAAATGCATCTATTCACGTAACTTTTGTGAAGGGACAGATATGATTTTGGTTTGGTAACGAAATGAATAGTGCAGGCGAAAAATATTTCCAGAAATTGTGAATAATTTTGAAAAGGGTCCACCGAGGAAGAATGGTGGTATGAGTCAATCCTATTATTGTTATATGAGAAGGATTTCACAACCCAAAAGAAAGTGGAAAATGTTACAAAAAAAGTTATGACATGAAACCGACGCATTTTTTTAGGTATTC
Source organism: Heteromurus nitidus (assembly GCA_034687055.1). Lineage (NCBI taxonomy): Eukaryota > Metazoa > Arthropoda > Collembola > Entomobryomorpha > Entomobryidae > Heteromurus > Heteromurus nitidus. The sequence goes on along the minus strand of JAQFZW010003699.1, from coordinate 6,223 downwards.
TCAATCCCGCAGAAATAACTCAACTGCAGTATGCTAGGTTGCAGTGTTTGAAACAAGTGCTCTTTGAATTGTTTACACGTGTACGTAAATAGAAACTTAATTGGTAGGGAAAGAAAACCGTATGTGTGCACAACACTTCAACAAATTGATATTAATTAATTATCTGAAGGTTCCTTCAAAGGACTTGTCTTGATGGACTTTTAGTTGGCTACAAAAGTCTTTCTAGTCTTAGCCACTAAATAAATATTTTCTATGAGGAAAACTACACAAGATACCAACTCTCCAAAACTTATCAACATCCAAACCACCGCCATGGAGACGGCACTCGCCCTATCACTTTCCCCTGTATCCCGAATCTCCTCTCCTACATCTCGGTTAAGGTCTTTCGACTCCAATGCCATACATGCCAATGTGAACATATTCCAGTGGGTTTTAAGTTTGGGGGAAAGGGGATGAGTGTGCTCCATTCTAATATAATGAATTTCTTGAATCCTTTGAAACCTCATGTAGATACCGGAAGCCTCTAGAATCCCTAAATCCCTAGCAAATCGCTTATTAGTATAATCCGGCCATCTCGTCCACCACAACCTTACTTCTGGAAGGAAGGGCGTGTCCATATTCGAGATTTGGGTACGACGCCCAACATACTCTATTACGTAATTCCTCAGCGGATCACTCCAGTCGCTGGAATATTTTATTGGCCTTGAAGATAAAAAGGCAAATTGCAGCAAGGGACTGGAAACTCTTTCATTACCTCCAATAGCACTCTGACATGTAATATCTTCAAACGTGGAAAGTTGTTTGACGAAAATATAAAAGGGGCCACACCAATTGAGGGACCGCTGTAAGAATTGAGTGAAGATATTCCTCTCTTTCTTGTACGTCGTGGTGTCTACCACGTCTTGAATGATTGATCGAAGCGTGTTGTCAATAACAATCGGAACGCTCGTGGATGTTGTCAGCTGTTGGAGTGACTCTGGAATATCAGAAGGGCGTGGTTGCTGGACAATGTTGGAATACAAGGTGGACGTGTAGCAAAATCGAATTAGTAATGACGCAAGTAACCAAATTCCAAGTAGGATGAAGGCCTTCTTGTTCTCTCGTCCTGGGCCAGTGAGAGATGTCCCTTGTTCCGCTAAAATTGAGAAAATGGTAAAAATTGGGGAGCCCACTCCTCCAAGACGTAACATCCAAGTGAGGTAAGCACAGCTTGAGGCTAGGAGGAGCCATGTTGTCGTGTCCAAGGAACGGATCAAAGAGGCAGGTGATAGTTGTCTTGACATCGTGAAAAATACAGTGAATTTATTCCCATGAAATGTTGGGCCGAATGGGAGCGCGGTATGAAGGTGAAGTTTCGACCAAGGTCTTACGAATCTGTGGCTGAACTGCTTGCTCAAATGTGCAAATGATTTTGGTTGGGATATGAATAGCTTATTTCTGCAAGCGCTTGAGCAGTTGTAGCGGCCGAAAATAATTCTTAAGGAGCATGATTCGAGGTTTCCCTTGAAAGCGGAAGGATTTAGATTGAGTGTTTCGCAATCAGCGTGATTGTCTAGGTTGATACTTGGATCCGGAGGATAGCCAAAATCCAAAGATTTGATAAGAATCAGGTTATCAATTTCAGTCAGGGAGGATGGGTACGGAGACATTTCAAGAAGAGGATGGACTTCCGGTTCGAGTATTGTTTTTGGTTGCGTAGTCATCGGAACGAACATCATTTGAGATTGTAGGGATATGTAGACCAGTTGGGAAGCCATGGGCGGAATTATCTTTACCTCGAGTGGAAAATTAGCCATCGCCAGCGGCAGAAGGAAGTACTCTGGCACATAAGCTTTATCCCTGCGGGGATGTTTAAATAAATTAAAAAGAAAATGTGTCACTTGCATCAGCAACTGGTCTTGATCCTTTTGTAAGGTCACGTTTCCACCGGGATCCACGAATGGAGAAAGTCGGGGAACGTGGGCGATGCAGGAGCGAGAATATTTCAGGGGACTAACATACACTCGGTTGGAATATTTTGGAATAGGGCGACCAAATATGTTATCTTCCCAAAGGTGATGGTACCTGTTTGAAGCAGTGCAGGATTTGTCGTTGCTGAGAATGTAATGAACGCAGTTCCCAGAGAGACGACAATACTCCATGAAGTCTTCATGGAGGTAGGAACTATTTTCCATGATTGCGAGGAGCAAATGATTGGTATCGTGGTTGTGGAATGATATTGTGCACTCTGTGAAAATGGAGAAGGTTGAAGTCATGGGAACCTGACCGGCTAAAGAAGGATGGGAAAAGGTGGATAAGATTAGGGATAAAATTGCATAATTTACTCCTGCTTCCATTATGCTCCAGGCTGTCTTTCGAATCGCCTGAAAAATACTGATTACTTACTTGTCTATTATGAGCTTACATATTAAGCTATTGTAAGTAATTTTGTCAGAGAGAGAGAGAGAAGCGAGATAGTGTGTGTAAGTGAATTCTCTAGTTTTAGTGGTCTACTAGAAACTATCAATCACATTTAAGTATCAATTTAATGTTCATGGCATCAAATGACGTGGCTCACTTGATGCAAATTATGAAAAAGAAAGTTACTATCATTTTAAAAAGTTGATTGATTCATTAATGCTGCTTAAAGCTGATCAATGTTATTTATTACTTTAGAATTTTAAATGAAAAGCCTCTAAAACACTTATCCGCAAATTAAATCGTGGACTCATGCTTAAAGTCCATAGGTGTTGCATGAATCAGATAAATTTTTTCAATACTTTGCCTACCGTTCAAATGAGTGGGTACGACGAAAAACTTCATATAATGCTTTTCATCCATGATGACGTCTTTGTTGTTCTATATGATGAGTAATTATGACTCATTCCTACCTTCGTAACTCAATAATAACACCAATATGAACTTAATTAGGTAGTTTCACAATGCCCCATAATTTTAAATGATGCCAACCGCGACAAACTCTTCGTAAAGACCAACCCGCGGACACCAGCATAGGCCATAGGGAGAGTGAATTCTGTACAAAAATTATTTTCATGTGCAGCTGACGTCATTATGTATACATGTGCATGGAGAATCTTGTACTTCAGTGACGTCACGCCAGCTCCTGCATACCTTTCTATGTTGGAGCTGTGTGAGGATCACGTTTTGTTGAAATGCGCGAGGTGGTGACCAAACCTTTCAGTTATAGTCCCCTTGCGTAAAGACAAGTTCCTACAAAACAAAAACAAACGAAAGAACTTTTTTGTTCAAACCTTTTTGTTGACGGCCACTTGAATCCCCGACTTGGATCGAAGACGATGATGACTGATGACTGACTGATCATTTAATTTTTAACAATTTGGAGAAAGGTAACACCTCTAATTTTTGTTCGCCAATTTAAAGTATATCTGTATATCTACCATTAGTCCATTACGATTATTTACTGGAAGCAGTTCATTTCATTTAATATTAGATTGAACTTATTCTTCATTTTTGCAATAATTCAAACCAGGTTCCGACCCAACGCCAGCAATTGGCAATCCAGATCCAGAATGGTAAAAACTACGAAATATCATAAGAAGTTTTTAATGTGTGTCATGTGCGGAAAGGGTTTGTGGAATAAAAGGCATCTGGAGAGCCACATAATAAGTACTCACACTCGCGAGAAGGCGTTCGAATGTCGAATTTGTGGGAGAAGTTTTGGTGGTTTGTATAATCTGAGGATTCACAGGAGATGTCACGCGGAGGTAAAGCCATTTACTTGCGATGTGTGTGGGAATGGGGCAAGGACCTTGGGGAATCTCAAGCACCATATGCTGATCCACAGTTTGGCAAAGCCACAAACTTGCATTTTCTGCCATAAAAAGTTCAGACATCATGGCGCTTTGTGGTATCATCTCCGCAAACATATTGGTACGACTGTTTGCCCTTCTTTTTTTTATTTAAATAAGAACAATTATTATGATTTAAAAAAGTGTAAAATTGTTACATTTTGGTTTGTTCAGGGGAGCCTCCCTTCGCTTGTAACAATTGTGGCTTTGCTTCCAATACAAAAGCCTTACTCAACGTGCATGTCCAACAGAATCCACAATGTCGACCAAAATCCACTCATCTGAGCGCAAATTCAACTTCAGGAAGTGCCAACTTCAAGGCCACTACTGTTCCCGGGGAAGGGAAAATTTCACCATCATCGTCTCGAACAGCACACTCCAAAGTATCTGCTATAAAGAAGACGCCAATTACAGGAACGACTGGACCTTCCTCGTGCGGGTCACAACTTCCCAACTTGGAACTGGAGCATGGAGGAGGAGACACTTTGCCAGAAGCGGAGACTCGGCGGCAAGGTTTATTATTTTATAATAATCCCGTTGTGTTGGGTTGGGATTTAACCATTCACTGACACCAATCAAAACTTCTTGTGATTCTTTCCAGACCCTTTCTCTCGACGTCACGTTGTAAACATGTTCAGGGGCAAGGGCACGAGGGAGATGAGGTTGGATCATGAATTGGTAGCATCACTTTCACGTGCAGGACCAACACAAGGGAACAAATCCCACCGCCATACAGGTATTTATTGAATTCAAGTCATATTTAAATATTTATGATTAATAATAATTAACATTTCAAACTCCATAAAGTGTGCATATGTTTATTTCTTAGATAAACTTTGTCACTTCGTTTGTGATAACTGCGGCTGTGCGTACAGACAGAAAGCCGCACTGAATATTCATTGGCAACGGAGTCCAGCGTGTCGACCAAGGTCCATGCCACAGCTGAGTGCTTTCTGGGACACCGGGGCAGAGGAAGAGACTAGTTGCACATTGACGACTCGAACAACTCACTTCAACGTGTCAGCTAATGAGAAGACACCAATTCGTGCAGCCACGCCTAGGGCTTCCTCAACAAGGTCACCACCACGACCACTTTCCAACTCTGAGCGGAACCTAGGAGTAGATACTCTGCTAGACGCGGATGAGGCTCAGCACGGTATATTAAGCTTGTCCCGTTTTCAGATAACCACTCACTGACATAAGCCATGAATGAATTCTTATTATAATTCCTTCCAGAGCCTTCCTTCTCGGGGTGCCACATTGTCAACATCTTCAGTGACACTGGAGAAGTGGTGTTGTTGGATCAAAAATTAGGAACGTCTTCACATCCACCACACCACAATGACCGAGACTCGTCCAGTGGCGTGTTTGCAAACTCTGAAGGTCGTCGTTGCAGGTTTGTCCTTCACGAACGCACTGGTTTGGTTAGGGTACCCAATCAGGCTCCTACAACAGTGGCTTTTCCGTTCTCATCGAACACTGGAACTGAAGGGCACCCGGAACCTCCTCAGCTGACATCTGTTGACAGAACTCGTGAAGACGGATTCAATGGAGGAGAGGAAACGCCTTCTCGTCAACGCGATAGAGAATGTCGACATATCTGCAGCGAGTGCAATGCAGAGTTCAAGGACCGTGACGACTTTCGGCAACACAATGTTCTTCACAGTGGTGCGTCATTCATACATGAATTTTATTGAAAACAAAATAGAATAGCACTTTCATTATTTCAGTTTGTTTTTATTTTCCGTTCCTTCCAGCGATAACTTTGTTGTCAAACGGAGTGCCTGGAGACGTCGTCTTGTCCGTTCTCAGGAGCTCAACCGCAAATAAGGATAACAGGGGAAGCGGCAACTAGTTTTTTTTAGCTGTATTAACATTCTCTGCAAAATCGTTTATTAAAGCTTAAACCCCGATTTATTTTCCATCCTTTAGTTTTGCGAATCATTCGCAAAGTTTAAAGTGTAGTTTTATAGAATCCTGCGGAGTTAAAGTTGCAATTTAAAATACATAGTTTTGAGGAATCGTTTTGCAGGTTTTGATATTTTGACAATAAAAATAAAATATCTTTCGCTGAAAATTAAAATCCAATTCTACCTATTTTAACAGGTATCAAATGTATGTGCATACCAATGCATCCTTCTGTTTCGGAACAAAATTTAATCCCAGTTTGAAGTTTTAATTGTTTTAATTCATGTTTCACAAATAAACAAGCGCAAAGCAGAAACAAAGTGAATTTGTGTATTCACAAAAATATCATGGGAGAATGTTGTCAGGAAAACAGACTGTCCGTGTGTCAGAGAGCTTGTTTGCATGTGCACACTTGTTCATCTGGGTTAGCGATCCGATCCAACAAACATGCTGGATCGCTAGCGATCCGATCCGATCCAACAAACATGCTGGATCGCTAGCGATCC
>JAQFZW010003698.1:0-12194 GCA_034687055.1 Heteromurus nitidus | reverse complement strand
CGCGCTATCCTCGCAATGCCCCGTGGATTTGAGCGTTCCCGATTTACATTGGCGGGACGAATACCCTCGGACCTCTGTCTCAACCATAGGTACATAGTCAACAATTACAAAAATGACTTTCATGTTTTCCTGCATTTATCTTTGCTGCACTGCTAGAATAGTGAATGTAGGTAAATACATTTTATTCTTGGATGTATTTTTAACCTACCTGTGCACTAAAACAGCGAAAACCATGATTCACAAAGTTGAAATTTGTGATTTTGTCCGATTCACTGTTTCCCTTTATGTAAGGAATCGCGCAGTGAAAATTGTATGGGCCATGCTGGGCTTATGCATATCTTGCAGTATGTTTAGCGCCAACACGCACCACCCAAAATTCTTTGCTACAAAATGTGTGGGGCATGTTCGGGTAATACAAGGCACGTTCGCCGAAGATTGCAGGCATGTCGACGATAAAACCGGGGTTGGGCCAAGTATGCTTTAAATTGGTGGCCAATTGGGATGCTTGAAGCTGGACATTGCCATGCTCCCTTCTCTCCTCCCAAGCTCCCAACAGTCTCAACTCATTACGACTCGTCAGATTAGGACCATGCATTTAGATAAATGCTCACATTGCTCATGCTGTCATGCTTACGGGGCGAGGAAACGTATTTACATGTTCGTTGGGCTCCATCCTCCATCCTACCAAGCCCATCTTTTACAAGTATCCAAATAGCATGCAAAGCCGCACTATGAGAGCACAATCCTAACTACAAATTTTACATAGTTTGGGTTTTAAGCACATCTAAATATGTACGACATACTACGCACCATAAATACAGATAAAAACATGTTTTCAGCATTTTCAAAAAAAAAATCTGAAAACCAATATGTGCAAGGAAGTCATATTCTTGCGCGGGCGAACATATCTTACTACGCTACGCCCGACTACTTTTGATGTAAAATTTCCAAAAACGTCTGATTAGTGTATGATTATTAAAATTTTATTAGGCAAAACTAATCGTAAGACTTGTTCCACATTGGCAGTTTTGAATTATCCCGTTAAAAAATGATTGAATTAAATAAATACTTTCGATTTATGGGCATAATTTGCAAGATAAACTGTACAGGTATAAATAATAAATAGCATAAAATGGCAAAATTTGAACTGTATTTAAAACTGTCGTTTTAACTGCCTACATATTCATAATTCATGTGCATATTTTGGTCATTTTAAACAGATGAATGGATAGTAGATAGATATTTTGAGTGTTGTGAGTAGATATTTGCTCGCCGCGTACTCCTGCTCTTCTCGTCTTCTCCACTCGAGACAAAAGAGAGGCTAACAACTTAACAAGTGAGTGTGTGTAGAGGAGGAGAAGCGTGTCGTCTCGCATTTGATCTCCGAGTTCCGCGTCGACTGTTCACTCTTCCACTCCGCTCTACTCTGCTGCAAATGCATGCGCGGAACAAGAACAACTTTGCCTGGACATTTATACCGCCTCACCTCCTAACTACTCTCCTACGACTTGCCTTGTGTCTCATCTCTCCAACACATAATGACATAACAAACGCGTATTCAAAGACGTTCTCTTTTTGGTGAAAGTAAAAATCAATTCAGGAAAAAGGTGACTCGGGGGAAAATGGAAGTGAATGGAAGGGCGCTTAAACGGAAGCAGACTGAGGAAAGTGGAGAAAGTGAGGAAAGTGGTTGTGGAAGTGAGAGCGTATCCACGAGCATAAATCCCATGACGACTTATGTTGTACGTGAGTGCAGTCTTCCAGCATTTAAATCCGTCTCCTTATTCACAACACACTTTTTGCCAAGCACGCTTCATTTGTGGCCTTTCAGGTTCTGCGTCGATTTTTCCAGTTGTGCCCGTTGGCGGACTTGCGCACTTTGCGTCTCGTTTGCAAGCAGTGGCATGACGACTCGCTCAAACGCTTCAAGGGTCAAGTGACTCTGGACTTCAACAGTCCGGAGGCGCGGGAGATTGGGAACATGGAGCTGTGGCGGTGGATCGACCGGGAGTACCAGAAAGCGCCGGATGTGGCGAAACCATGGCGAAACTATCGCTTGTTCCTCGACTTGTCGGACGAAACGTGGAGGGAGCGCAGCTACTCGCAAGTTTTTTGGGCGAGACAGGGCGAATGGCTTCACAAACTCGACTTGCGCTTCCGTCTCTCCAGTCCAGGCGGAGTGGGCTTGCTCAAGAAAATCATTTTCGAGGAGACGCCCAATTTGCACGAGCTAAATCTCAAACTCGATGAGAAAAGCAGGCCGGTTATGCAGGACCACGGAGGAGTAGATGCGGCCGTGGTGAAAGTGCAGCCGAATTTGAAGGTTTTGGGGATGTACATCATGCCAGCCCACCTCTTCCCTCTCACCTGGACAACTCTCTTTGCTCACTTTCCCAACGTTCAGGTTCATATTTATTCAATGTCTCACTTTTGCAGCATTAAAATCATTGTGTAGAAAATGTATTTGGGCGGGAAGTAATTTCTGCAAAGGTTGAATTTTGGTTTTAATATTTGGTTGATTTGCTTGCGCAAAATGTAGAAGTTGAGGCTGATGAACATGTACGCGAAAGAACACCTCACTCCATTGGTCGATGCTCTTCAAGGGCAGATGAGCATGAAGCAAGGTCAGCTTCCCCTCAACGACTTGCTACTCAAATTTGTGTCAGTGAAGCTCTAAATTATTGTTCAACTATTCCTCGCAAAGTTTATGAATTGAAATTGAAAGATTGTCGAATCTCAAATGTCACCTCGAATATAATTGCTTTTAGGACGCCTCAGAATGAGTCTGCGGTGAAGAGGCTCTTCCAACTTCCGCAGCTCAAGTTGAGCAGCCTGGAAATCGAAGTGGGCAGTTGTGAGGACGGAGAGAGGAGCCTCCTTCCCACCATCCTCCACTTCCAAGGGCCCACGCTGAACACACTTTTGGTGAACAATTTTGAAAGTGAGCACGTTGTGGTGAACTTTGCCCCGTACGAAGACTTTCCCTTTGTCGCTCACCAGCTGAGTGCCCTCTCTGCGCTCAGATTGGATGGAAATGTCTGCACCAACTTCCACTTCCTCCGCCAATTTCCCAATTTGTCTTTTCTCGCCCTCTACTCCGACTACACTCGAATACTTCGAGAGACGGACTGGGCGAGCATGACGTCTCTGCGGCTGCCACATGTCACCGAATTTCACTTTGCCTCGGCCCCCACCCCCGTCGACATTATGAACGAATTTGTGAAGTGGATGCCGAACGTGAAGCTGCTCTTCGTCAAAGTGTCGGGAGCGGCGCTCCGAGTCGTGTTCGAGCACTGGAGGACAATCAGGGCGCTCGCTGTTCACTCTGTGGAAGAGCACGAAGATGCTGACCTGATCGACGATCAAGCGATCACAGGGATTGTGGAGGGAAAGGAGGACAGACTTCCAAATATTACAAACTTGCAAGGTTGACGGGTTGTTTGTAAAATATTTCACCATTTTGAAAGTGGATTGATATTTTAAAAGCGAATTTTTATTTTGCCCCCTTTCAGAACTGCAGAAATTAGTGGTGCGGTCAAGCGGGAGGATCAGTGACCCCTCCGTTTACAACGGCTTTCTCCAATTGCCGAATCTCGACATTTTGGGGGTAGAAATGTCGTCGGAGGTGTGTACCTCATTCCAAAGCTCTGTGCATTATTATGTTTTGACAATTGGATGCAAGTTTTTGATTGAATTGAAATAATTTTCAGACTAGTCCAGACGCTTTGGCTGCTTTGAACAGCACGTTTCCAAACTGTTCCGAGAGGATTAGCCGCCGTCAGATACCGATGCCACCACCACAACATTCGTCCACAAATTGAAAATTACCTTCACCTTTTCCATTTTTTTTACCATTTTTAGGATGTTCGACTAGAACGAAGGACAAATCATTTTTTCTAACCATTTTGTAATTTTTAAAACATTTCAGCATTTAATAAGGTTTAACTCTATCTTCGATGCTTTCCCCCGATAATCTCGAAATGTCAATAAAGGCTAAGATGGCTATTGTTCAGAATTGTGAATATGGAATTGTTGTGCATCCACATTTTATTCTTAATTTGTTAAGCAGTGCAACCTGCCTATATTTCTTTTCACTTGTTTCCAATTTGTGTTTTATGAAAGAGAGCCATGCAAATGTCAGTATTAGTAAAGTATTAATGCTAATGTATGCTGACGACTGTATGGAGCCAACCGGTCTGCCTCCGATTTAATTATGAGTTTTCACAATTATTCCTATGAGATTCAGTTTTTCATATACAGTTTTTTTCCAGTCCTACAACTTTTGCTTCTTTTTGACATATGTAGATATGTACCAAATTTTAAATTTTAGTTCCTATAAATATGACGAAGGCCCTTCAATAAATGGTCTCAGTCAAAATTACGTTGCTTTGCGGTGCATTCTCTTCGACTGCGCTCTCATTTTACCCCTCATTGGCTCATCTTATCACCAGCTCTTCAACAACTTCAAGTTCCACAAGCGCATTGCTATGTAGAAGCATGTAAAGTGTGGCTTATGGGGCAATGCAGAACGTCACGATCAGAACGATTACTTCATTTACTTTTCCAATTTTGACAACAGCGAAATAAGTAGTTTGAGCGGACGAGTTTGTGAGAAGGGATGTTGGATTCGGGATCGAGATACGTTTCACGTCCATCTTGTCCTCCACTTAACCAAGCTTACAAACCCTTTCCGCACTACTTTTGCTGGATCATCATCCTCACATTACATTAGCATTGTAATCTGGGACATTCTCAGGAAAACGTTGCGCAACATGGCTAATCTGGGAGAAATCATTTCATGAGAGCAGCGCAGGTTCGAGGCGTTGAGGTCCGGCTGTGCATTGTGCATTCCATTCAAAACAATCCACAAAATCCACTCTCAACGCAAATTGTTTATTCCCATCAACTTTTTTATGCACGCAGGAAAGTCTCAAAGACAATCAAGTTGAGAATGGTCGGGCCAAGGTTGGCATGGTTTTGTAACTTCAATTTCCTCATAACATAACTTTTTATAAATTTCTTATACAATGCGTCCGATCAGATCCTGTCTCAATCTGATCGCGAGTTAGCCACAAGACACATGCATTACGCAAAAGAGACCATGTCCAAGTGGGGATTTTTATTTCCACTCAATTCATCTCATTTATCTTGAATCGTGGAAGAGATGCGGATAGCATCTAAACGGATGTTATGCAAAATTATTATTTCGGTCACATGCATGCATCCGCATCCCTCGAAAAGCGTTCTACAAATTGAGCATAATTGCAAGTTTAGTTTGAGCTGATTGCGAAATGTGAGATGCAATTTTATGAAAAGGTTGATGAGGAAGAAGGCGAAGGAGTGCATCAATTGATAAAAGTCGGCCAACAAGGCACCCGCACCCTCCACAAACACGCTGTGAATCCTGGCAAAATCTCACTTCTCCCCATTAAACTGGTGAGTGGGGAGGAAGCATTCTCCACGTTTACATTCGAGAGGCTCACTACCATTCAAGCCTTTCTACGCCACATTTCTACTTTCGCAATAATTCGTGGAGTGAATTTTGCCGCTATTGGCCGTGTTTCAATAAGAATTTTGATCAAGTCTCACTTTTTGAACGAGATGCTAGCAGCCTCACACAGCGAATAATCTCCTGTTCGCTGATTGCAAGACAAACCTCATTTTAATTGGGAAACAGTACGTGAACAAGTCTCGAGTTTTTTTGTGAAGCACGTACCACTCCTGTAAGTACTGCTCAAACAACTGAACTGAACTGAAAAGCATTATTTTTGTAAATATCGGGCAAGTCGTGGCAGCGGCTGTGTGATCGTTTTTATCAGAAAGTTGATTGCAGTTCCAGTTCGTTTTGTGAGGCAATTGTCCGGTTGCTCAGTCATTGAGCACGATGGGATGGGATAAAGATAACAACATTTCGAGGAGGAATATGTGCACAATTTTCCGCGAGACGCTACTCTGAGTTATCTTGTTCTCCTTCCTTCTTCCTTATCCATTCTCTCATGAAAATCCCTCCTTACAACTCATTAAAGTGTGCAAAGGAAGAATTGTAATAACTTCACCATGCAATAATTGCACCTCCATGCATTTCCCACAGGATCACAGTAGCCACATGAAAAAGTATCTAAAGTTTCCGTTGGCAACCCTTATTTCGGGAACATTTCGCAAATTTAGAAATGGACGAGCAAAAGAAGAAGAAGGATTGAGATTCGCGTGAAACAACAACGAACTGAGCTTTAATGAGATACAGGCTTGTGTGATGATTTATGTTAACATTTTTATTTTATGTCCGTGTGTTTGTCGTCGTTCCTCTTCTTTTTCGAGTAAAATTGTTGGATTTGTTGTAGCGTGAGGCATTTCGTTTCCGGAAGGCAGGTTATCACGAACACGCATCCGAACGCGCAAAAGCCGGCGAAAGTGGCGAAGAAGTAGTGGAGCGGCACATGGCCCAGGAGCAGGCGGAAGCATTGAGTAACACCAAAAGCGGATCCCCACTTGACAACGTTTGCCACTGCAGAGCACGGCCCTGCAAGAAAAAAACGAGAGATTTTTTAAAATGTTCACTTACAATTAGAATGTGCCGTCTGCTCCTGTCCTCAATTATCCCGAAAATGTTTACCAACAACGCGAGGCGGAAGGATTTCGGAGAGCACAATCCAAACGACGCTGCCAATGCCCCAGGAAAAGGCGAGGAAGTAGAGGAGGATGGCGACCAAGGGAATCAGCCTTAAGCTCGGATATTCGACGAGCAGTGAGCGGTGCACGTCCTCCGCATTCGCGTAGAAGTAAAGGGCGCAAGCGGCGAGAGTGAAGGCCATCGTAATGAAGGAGGAGATGAGCAACCCTCTGCGCCCGTTCTTGTCCACCAAAAAGCTGACTGGGATCGAGGCGTGCGTCTGCACCCCAGAAACGAGAACTGTTGCGAGCTTTGGAGGAATCACCTCGTTTCCCGTCGACTCGAAAATGTCGAGAGTGAAGAAGGTGATCACGTTCACCCCACAGAGTTGGGTGAGCAGCATCAAGATGAACACAGAAATGGTCGGCTTCCAAAATTCCGACGAAGAGAGGTAGATGCTCCAAGCGGTCTCACTCCCCTCTTCCTCTCCTCCTTCCTTCACGGCATCCAAATCCGCTGCCTACAACAAGTATTCCACCACAGCTCTCTATCTCACATTGCCCCATTCTGAGAGAAGCAGTGGAAAGTGGAAAGGGGAATAATGATTACCTGGCGTGGGTGTTCCACATGCTTCCTTTCCTTTCGTCGGCAAGGTTGTAGGGTTCCCTTCGCCTGCAACCAGTTCCACTCCTTCTCAGCCTTCTCCACGAACCCGTTTTGCCTGAGGAACACAGGCGACTCTGGGATGAGGAGGAGCAGCAATCCGAAGAGAATTGGATGAAAAGCACAAATCAGGGCAGCGTTCCCAGCATCCCCCACGCCTCCTACAGAATATCTGAAAAATATTCCTTTTTTACAAATTTCAAACAATATGTCCGAGTTTTGTTGGAAAGAAGATGTGATTTGGTGTTACGAGAAGACTTTTCCGAAGTTGATCAAGAAGAGGAAGAAGGATCCGAGTCTGCAGCGGTTATCCACACTCGCAATTTCTCGAATGTAAACGGGGACGACGATGCTGTAGCCGGAGCATGCCAGCCCAATCACGAGGTGACACAAGTAGACGGTTGCCGGCTGCGAGGCAGTGGACAGGAGCGCCCAGCCTGGGAGCCCGATCAACAAGGCAAAGTAGAGGAGCGACTTGCGCCGTCCCACAAAGTTGACCATCAGCCCAGCCATGGGACAGGCGAGCATCGCGCCCACCGTGAAGAGGGAGCCCATCCACGATTTCTGTTGTGGCGTCAGAGGGCCGAGGATGCCTGTCTCCGAGTAGCTGGGCAGAGCGGTCGCACTCCACGCCAGTCCATTTCCGAGCCCGAAACCCCCGAAAGTGGCTGTCGACAAAGAAAGAAGAAGGGTGAGAATGCATGGGAAAGGAAGGTGATTAGTGCAAGTGGGAGAGATCAAGCGTTTGTGGCTTTTGCTCACCGATGACTGCCACCATTGCCTGATTGAACCTGAACTCATTCCAGCTGCTGCCGACACCCATCTTGACACTGAATTTCGACTCGAGTTGAGAGAGTGAGCTACTCATTCGCTGCGCACACTTGGATGAATGGGCGACGTGCCAACCCTGGATCCCCGACTACATCTCCAACTACCTCCTTGTCTCGACACTCTCAACAAACTTGTTCTTTTATCCACTCTCCAGATTTGCGGATAAAGTAATCCGCTCACAGTTGCTTGAGACCCCCCCCCCCTCTCAACTCTAAACTCTCAATTCTCACCATCTTACGTCCATTATTTTCACTGGAGAATCACGAGTCGTCATAAACCGTAAACCGAATCCAAATCTAACCAAACCAAGGTCATGCATAACACGAAAAGGCAACCGGCGAAAATGTGTCGAAATTTGGGATTTGGTTTCGCATTGTCTGATTGGAATCCCACTTTAAGATCGTTGCCAAATGTAAAATGAAAGGATTTCGAAGTTTAGAAAATGAAAAGGGCCCCGCTGAACAGATTCGTTGACAGCTCACTCTTGATCTCGTTTTGAGCGTCATTGAAAGAGTTTGCTTGTACTTTCCACTGAATCCCATTTGCTAGAATATGTGAATTAGTTAGGTGGATGAGGAGAAATGTGAGAGATTGTAGGAGACTTGCTCCATCATCGCAACAATCGTGGGAAGGGAAAAATGGCAACTACACAAATACAACCCTGTTCATTCATCACTCAAGCAAGAGAGGAAGAAGCAGTTTGAGGCCAACAGTTCACGAAATGAAAGGTTGGGTCCGCTGTCCGAGCTCTCTCAAGGTTACATTTGGACTACATAAGCCCCGCAAACCGGACCAACTCAGCATACTCGACACAAGTATTTAGAACGAAATTCAGGGTTTCGCATTACGCGGAAACTTGTTCTTAAAATATCTTGTGTTTTCATCGTATTTTTTCACAGGGATAACAAAAGCCGTAAAATTCGCCGGCACATCTCAAAATCTCAACTCATCAAAAACAAAAAGCAACGCACGCGAGTGGGAAAAATGCAACCAGCTCCCCACTTTCCACAGTTCACAGTTTCCACTCGCTCTCATAACATCTTGAAAAGTTGCTTGTGGCCCAGCCCACCACGCCACCAGTCAAGAACGAACGGGTGGAATATGCATGCAGAGAGGAGCGTTACGTCCACTGAAGGCCGCGGACGTTGGAGCAAAGTGCAAATCCATGCATCTTTTTGGAACGCAGGTATGCATACTGTGGGAGTAGCGTCAGCTTGTATATATTTGTCTCACAATTCCCTTGCTCTGTTATGTATAAGTTATGCTGTACTTTATGATAAGCGCTATTTGCTATAAGTTTGAGGAGTGACGCTATTGCGACGGCGTGCAGATACTCCTCGAGTCCTTTTTTCTATACACAATTAGTCTGGTACGAGAGGAGCTGTGGAATAGTCAAGCTTTTCCAGCAGCTCCGTTCTCTCTAGAATCTTCCTTCCTTTTTCATTTTAGAATTAGTTTCTGGATCGTTTCAATTGTTTTTGTTCTCTTTAAAATCTTCCTTCCTTTTCCATTTTAGAATTAGTTTTTTGTAGTTTCAATTGTTGGTTTTTTAGCTGAAAATGGTATTACTTGTATTGTTCCAATGTTTCTGGGAAAAGTAATTCCAGTCTTTTGGTTATATTAGTTTTCTTTGTTTGTAAGATTAGTTTTCGTATCATTTCAGTTGTCTCTTTTAGCTGAAAATATAAATATTATACGAGAGTTTCAGTTGTCCTTTTAGCTGAAAATATTAATTAGATTTGCTTCCTATTTCTGAAGTTATTATTCGGAGTTGTGTTTTGTTTAGCTAAAATTATTAATAAAATACCAGCCGTATTTTATGTTGGTAATATACTAAAACCACGGTCTCCTTCATAAACTTATTCGACGATCACCGCATCCACCAACGTGGGGATTCAACGCAACGAAACCCATTCCTCTCTTCAATTCATCCCCCCACAATACATTCATGGGACCGAGGAGGCATTGGTCTTCTTTCAAGGTTGCCTCACACTCATCCACGGAGAAAAGAGGCAAACATTGTGTCTGTGCAACTGTGTGAGCTCAACAACGTGTGAAATATTGTACAATCACTCCCAGCTAAAGGCTGCAGCAGCGACGTCTGGTGTGAGGACGGACGACGACTGGATTTGCGTTGCAGCATCAGTTAATAATGGGGAGAAAAATGCCCGGACAACTCGTGCTGCAACGCCACAAGTATAGCAGCCGCCATTCTTTTCCCCAATACAAATCGCACTGTCTATCATCTCAACTCTCCATTTTAAAATGCTTTTATTTTCCTAAATTTCTTGTGAGAATTTGATTTTCTCTGTTTGTCTGTTTGATGTGAGAAAGAGGGGAGAGCCTAGATCCAAGTTATATGGGATGCCGAGAATAAGCATCGTCCTCCAATGGGAAAATGCGACTTACTTATGTTATGCCAATGCCAACCTTCTATCCCTCTCCTTCAAACGACCAACTTTATTACCTCTTCGCATTTTTGTGATTTTAGCAGGTTTATGTGACGCAGATTCATTATGTTTAACGGGGATAAGATGAGTGAGTGTTGCATTTCTTCAATTTGTATACGAATTGCTGCGGCGTATCCACTTATTGACCTTCATTTCCCATCATTTTTGGCAATCCAACATTATCTCTTGCCTCAGGATTTCCCACTTTCTCACACACCCCAATTTCCAAGTACATCATCTGACCAAATTATATTTATACGCAGCTAACCGATGTACACGTGTGCAAGGCTCATTGTCACTTTGTCAATGTGAAAATCGAGAAAAGCAATGGCAATGGCAAGGCACGTGCATTGCCATTGCCACACACTTCGTTACACTCGTTTGTCATCACTGACGATCACGAGCTGTACAGTTGGAAAGGGCATGAACCCGATGCAGTGCCCAAGTTAGGTTGCTTGGTCATGCGCTCCGTATTCGTTCAACAATCCATGCTTTCTATCCGTTATTTTGATGCGCGACTGCCAATCCGACCCCAAGTCCGTCAAATGTCACAAAGCAAATGTGGCAATTTTAAAATTGGACTTACAATTAGTCTTCGACTTGAATATTCTTTTGTGGAAATCACGTCTAAAGCAAGCATGTCGCAAGTGTTCAATTGAATCGAAATCCGCTTAAAATCATTTTGAAAATGAGAAGTAAGTAAGAAGTAAGAATTCACTTCTTCAAAAATCGGTAGTTAATTGTACAACAACAGATTCAAGTTAGGGATTCAAGCAACTGAATCAACCATAAATCTAATTATTTTAATTTAGATAACTGGGTCGGACCAGGTTCATGTCTTCGACCTTCATGCTTCTCTTTATTTATAACTGACATGAATTATGCTAGATCATTTAATGTACGCAGAGTCATATTTATTGATTGTGTCGACTTAGGAGAGGGCATATAAAAAATGCAAGAATGTCTGGATAGTCTCATTCGATGGTGTGAGGAAAATTCATTAAGAATAAATGTAAGTAAGACAAAGGCCATGTATTTTCACAAGGCGAAAGATTACAGATCAAAACGAGTGCATAACAGCAACGGTTAATTATAAATTGGCTATTGATGGTGATGCAGTGGAATTTGTGGATAGATTTAAGTATCTTGGGGTAATTGTAGATACAACACTGTCATTTGCTATACACTTTATACATGTAGAAAACCAACTGAATGGTGCCATATGTAGGCTATCCTCAATAAAAAGGTTGCTCGATATAAATGTTGACAAAGTGTTTATATCAGCATTTATATACAGTGTCTTTGAACACGGGATTGCGATCTGGCTTGATCAAACCACTCTTGACGTAGAGATCGAGATTGCAAAGCAAAGTAAATCGACTGGTTTATTCACTGTTTTATCAAGCTAATCCGAAAAGATGTGAAGGGAATTATAGGACGTCGCAAAAATATTTGTTAAATTAGATTTGTTTACAATTCTAGAGAGATATAAAATGCCACTATTACGTTTGAATTATGTTACGTATGAATTAACAATTAGAGCCTAATGGTTTTATGTGCTTGTAGAGGGGAGACCAACTATTATTGCTTGGATCTAACGGCCGATGACGACTTTCCCTTTACAAATGGCCTCAAATGGG
>JAQFZW010003697.1:0-12195 GCA_034687055.1 Heteromurus nitidus | reverse complement strand
TTCGTATCAAAGAACCTATGTACCAAATTTGGAGCGAATCGGTTGTATGCACCTTCGTGATGTGTCCTTGTAAATAACATCAACACATCAATTGCTAGTACATGATGTTTTATATGAAATTAGTATGTTGATAAATGGATGGAGAATATATATACGAAATTTTAACGTCATAGTCCGTCTGCGTCGACGGTGTGCATTCTGTCAGTGATGGGCGTGAAATATATGAATGGCTGATTATCTGTTATCGAACTGACGTAACTAAACTTGGCACATGCTGTCACGTGAGTAGTATATGCGGATATTGCCACTGAAGACATTGGCAGTACTCAAATCAATATGTTCTCAACGTTAAATAAGACATTGAAGACGAAGGAGTGGACATCGCATGAAACTGACAACGGGTGCTAGTGACGCTTTCTTTCGTCGCAGTCGTGGTGTGCAGAACTGCAGATGTTGATAATAATAACAGCATGCCAACATCAATTGTCCGACTGGTGTTCCACGCCTTTTGCATGCTACTTTCTCTCACACGCCTTCATTTACAATCCCACTCTTATTTCCCTAGACCCCAGTTAATACATGGCTTGTCTTCCATCAAAACCAATCATTGTCCACCTGTAGGACATTTTTAAGGAGAAATATACCAGAGGCTTGCTGAAAATTTGATATAGTATTAAAGATCTTGAGAGGGGACATTGGACATTCCAATTTTTGCAACTGGGATTTAATCTGCAGAATGAAGATAATTTGTGTGGAAACTAAAGCATGTTCTTGCTTGTGCTTCTGCATAACTCTTCCTAGGGATCACATGTTTTCACGCATTTACTCATCCGGGTGTAGCCCTTGTTCATGCGTAAAATTCTCTCATGAATATAAAAACTATTCCACCCAACATATCACCGTATATGTAGAGGGATTTTAAATGGAGAGAGCTAAGTAGTAACCATTATTCGCACTTGATCGAACACTGTGTCTTTAAATAGCTCCGAATAAAAGATGTGGCGCAGAAACGCAATGACTGCGAATGGGTCCTGTACAATTCCAAAGTTTAGGGTTGCGTTGCGGCTGACCTCTCAAGATTATACTTGTAAAAAAGCAGCCAATTTATTTTCTATGGAATACTTATGGGAATGTGTACAAGAACGCTCTCAAGAGAATGGCATCGAATGATAATGATGTTAAAAGGAAACCGCACCCACCTTTATAGCTCCGCCGCCGTATGTAGGGTAGGTGTGTTATTAGGGAGGTTCGTGTCAAGTATGAACCATGAACGCTATCTATGCAGATATGGGCATGCATAGTTTGTGCTCCAGTGTACAATAGACAATGAATTTAAGGCATATGTATGTACATCTTTAGTCAAACTGGTGGTGGAGAAAGGTGAATTTTTTTTGGCTTTCTCCTTGACTTTCTCTGACGCAAATGCCCATGATACATTAAAGGATGAGATTTATGATGAAGGTTGATTTCGTGGTCGATGGGGAAAGCGGTAATGGAATTGGAAAGACGATCCCTACATCGTATCCATTTGATACCCATCACATTCTTCGAAAAATATAGACGGAGGGTGGAAAATGAACACTCGCGCTTGTTACCTAAATAGGACAACGCGAAGAAATAATGCATGCAAATTGAGCAAAGTGAAGGTAGACAACTTTGATAATATGGTATTTTCCTCCACTTGATCAACCTTGAAATTCTATACAAATATACAGCACAGGAAATATGACATCACGAATTACGAAGATAAAATTGCAGGTCGATGTTTTAGTTTCAAGACTCATTGCTGTGGTGTTTGAAGCTTCGTAACCACAATCGTGAAATATAACCACCCCAATGAACACACGCTTCAGAAAATATACTAGTTTATTGCTTAAATGTTTCATCTGATAGGCTTTATCGATTGAAAATATTTGCATTCATCGTCAGTGGAATCATAACAAACTAGTAACGTCGATTACTGTCTTTGCTAAATATTCCATCACCTCATCGTCGCATGACTGGTCAAATTGATCGTATTTCCAATCAACCTGTGTATTGGTTTCAGATAAAACAGATACAAATGAAAATTTTGGACACTGGTGGTGCAAAATAGTCTGAATATGTTGGGAAGTACGTAAATGAGCTGTCTAAGTAGGAAATGAAGGGTTTAGCATTTCGCCATAATTAAGTGCACATTTTAGGCGTAATTAATATTTAGTTAAGACTTATATCATTGTTGTTGCCTCTTTTGAAATTCTTGGAGCTGACACCAAGAATCTAGTTATCGTATAGACAGTCGATGCCATAAATTCACATAGGGCTGAATTCGTCTTTGTTTAAATTTGTGTTACTAGTAATGCATATGTATATGCTCTATATAACTCTCATGAAACATTCGTAAACTAACTTATCAAACTATTCAAAGTTCCGGCAAACTTTGTACGGAGACATAAAAACAAATATAATTCAAAGAAAAGGAGGAGTGCCCTAGCCTTATCCTCTGCAGGACAGGGGTGTAACCATCAAATTGTATGGTCGTATAAATACTTAAATATGTTCCAGCCTTCACGTTTTTGCTCTCATTACATTTTGCAATCGATGAATAACTGTAAATTGTCTTTTCCTGCCGACTGCATGGATTGCGTTCGTGAAGTTGTTTTATATCAACTTCAAATTTAATATCCTGTATGTATGCAGGAATATAAAATTATATTACGTACTCATTATTATGTACAAATGGAAAGGAGAAAGCAAGCGAAGGCCGGTTTTGTTTCATTTAGGAAAGCATGTCAGCGAAAATGTTCTCCATGCATTCGTAAGCAATTTTTCTGGATATAATTGTTTTCATTTCACCCCAACCATACCGTCCTACAATAGCAAAATGAAATGTCACTACACTACATGTCGTGTTTCGTAGTATCGTATTGGAATTGTGGAATTGATTATCCTATGCACAATGACAACATGCACAACTATTATCATTTTGCACAGCCCAATTTAGGCTGAAGTCTACATTCTGTGCATATTCAACAGTGCCCGGTACAGAACCTAGCGCATAGGGAATTTCACGTGCTGCTTCAGCATGACATTCACATTTTGATTATCACCCTGGTCATCTTCCAAAAATTGCTACTTTCAATTAGCACATGCAAAAGTCTCAATTTTTCTACCATCGAAATCGGATGCTGTTTTCAAGTTAATGCTAACCAGATAGCACACAAAGCTTTAACACGATGACAGTTAAGTACATACATACATCTACAGGCTCATTCCACATGCTCATTTAATTAACATGAAACTCAAAAGCATCCGTGACAAAGTTCACAGAAAAACGAGATCATCCACGTCAAAATCATCTAACGCGAATACGTAGAATTACAGTTCGTTACATTGCATTACTTAACTCATCACATCTAGGCATTATATGAACTAGTACTATGCTCTAGCTCTGGATATAGGAGCTCCACAATAATAGGGTAGGCTTACTATTTGGAAGAGTGACAGACCAAGTTGAATAGACTTTACCCTGACTGACATGACAAGGGCAATGATTCTTATTAAATATAATATTACACATAAATGATGACGCTCTTCACAAATACGACTATTTCTAGTTTTTTTGTATGAATATCCGCGCATGCACACTACAATACTAAGCTCTATTCTGACAACGAGTTAGTGAGTGTAGCGGAATGAGGAAGATTACATAAGTATTTTCATAGAACTACGTAATACGAGGACCAATAAGCACTCAAACATGGTGCATATAATTTTTTTGTGGTTATATGTATACTATTACCAGCTCGAGCTCACGTATTATTCGTATCACATTTCTTTTCTGTGCCTATCTCTTTTTGTGCCTCATCTCGAACATCGCGTTCCACACTTCACACTCGTAACAGAGCCCACATACGCATATATTTTTTGTCTCTCAAACACTTGTACACATATTTACTTCTCCAATGTTGAATGTTGAGTTAAACTTTTTTGTCCTCTTTCCAACTTCGCATTGAACATTTCGTTTGTTCATGTTCTTTCACACCAACACTCTGGATTTTTCATTTATACTTAAACGCACATGACTCATTGCGTCGTGACTGCCTCCTACATACTTAGATACATGCTAACTCTAATTGTGTACATTTAGGGTTTGGTATGACTAATGTTGAATAATGTGCCTGTAGTACATTATTGTCGAGTTATTAACGTTGTTGTTGTTATTTAGCTGAAGCAGCAGCACCACGACAAAGTGACTATAACATAGCATAGCCCAGCTGCAATTTAGATGTTCAGCTGCAATGCATTTTGAAATAAAAGCGTGTACATACTTTTAACTATTCATGTATCATCATTATTTCCTACCAATCATCGCAATTTCCGTTCGAAGACCAGTTAAGTTGGAAATAAAAGCTGAGCGCAGTGTGTTCATTACTGTTCATTCTGTCATTTGGAGCAGCTAACGTACCAATTCAGATTGCCCGTCTGCAATAAAAATATAAACACCGCACCATCGCGGCCATGTGGTTTTGAGAAATAAACGAGCACATGTGATGGAGCGGCTTAAGCGTTATTCTGTGTTACTTTACCGTTTGAAGCCGTTAAACATGATGAGTTTGTAACGGTTGTTGGTTGTTATCTTCATCTGGACTTGGCTGGCGTCTGGCTCGGGAACTTTTAAGTTTATTTGATGGTCAATTCTGCCAAGTGCCAAGGTCTCGTCCTGAAGTTTCAGCAGGCATCTGTTTACTTTACATAATAATACTGAATTACTGACACTTGGTCTTGGTCGCTCTCGCTCATCCACGGAAAACGGAAGCTATCTGAAGTTTTGCAGTTAATTGTTAGACTGTTCACAGTGTGGAGTTTCTACATTAAATAGTTGATAGCCAACAGCAAAAGTTGGAGATTGGAACACTTCGTTGATATCTTTTCCTTTTTGGCAGAGTTCAATTCAAAGTGTGAAGTGGAAGAGTTTACAAAAATATATACTTGCAATCAGTTTATTTAATGTCGCTTTGTTCGACTGCAAGACTCCAATCTCGGAATTTGAGTATAAAAGTTTGAAGAAATAACATATTTTCCTGTTCTCGTTCATTACGAAATAATGAGAAATGTTTTTGTTTATTTAAACTTGAGCGATGGGATGTAAGGATTGATAGAGAGAGCCTCGCCCTAAGGCTGCCTGAATGGAATATTTGTTTATTTTGAATGATACAAGTTTAAAAGGTCAACCTTGACTGAAGTTATGATCTACGATCTTAACAATCGTCTTTTGATAACCTCTGTTTATTGGTGTATACGAATGGTTGTGCCAATTTTTTGGTGAAACTGTTTAACAAAACGTCTGGACGGGGGAGTCATAAAAATGTTTTGGGCGAACTTTGTCGGAAAGTTTTGAGTTGTTAGCTGTTGCCTCTGTTCAGTCGTTCTGCTGCTGACTGCTTTTAAACTAGATCGCTCTGAGAGTTAAGTTAAATCAAGATGAGCCATTCATTTAGTGACTCTTCAGATGAATTCTTAAGGTAATTATCTTGTTTCACATTTATTTTTGACGTTGCTAATCTATATCCTTATTATTATTTTATTAATTAAATCTCGCCCTCTTTTACTAGAAATATATTAGTCATTAGAAGTTAATCAGTCATGGAACTTTTTTGAGGATGATGTCATCAAGAAGTCATTCATCATTGGGCTTTTCTTAGTATCTGATTCATCCCGATCCCATGCTTGTTTAATCCAGTAAATAGTAAATAATGTAGATCAAATAAAACTTAACATTGGAAATGAATGAAACGTAGGGCGGAAGCATTAACCTAGAACTGCTGGACCAACAATTTATTTGTTTTTATTCAATTCATTCACCGACATCGTGAAAAACAAAATGAGGATTGTGTCAAGCCAAAGATCGAGGAATACGGAGTCATTTTAATTTTAATGTATCATCCTTGCGGCTCCTCATTAAAAAAAGAAATATGTGCTCAATGATTAATTATGATGATGCTTTGATGATTAGCAGCATGATTACGAATAGCTAGCAGAAACATACGAGATCCAGAAAAACAACATCACGACATTGTTGATACCCTGCGTAAATACGCTTTCAACTTCGGCATCTGGCATGGAATGTGGTGTCGTCGGTATTAGAACAGAATGTAAACAATAACAATCAACAATGAACCAGCGGGAAGGGAACAAGGAATTGTGTTTAAAGCGTTTAAAGTTCCTTAATAGCTAAGTAGATTAGTTTTATTATTTAGTGACGTAGCATTTTATTCTTTAACTTGCAACACACAACAGGTTTGCTATAATGGAAGGGTACGTCGATTTTTATTTAAAAAAATATTCTTCGAGTTGTTTGGATAGCGGAAAAACGGTATCAATTAGGTTGTTTACACGCGAAATAGGAAGCTACACAAACAATAACATGTGCACCATACATTTTGTCTCTTGATATAGGATACGCTTGAAACGCTATTTTTTGTATTTTTAGTCATATTCAACCATTATTCAACAGGGCCGCATATATGTAAACTCCTAATATATGTTTAAGGTGTTTACGTTTGCACACTAATTGTGGTTATTGTGGTTCGTGTGGAGGGGACTATGCTGAATTGCTAATGTCTTGCAAAAGGTTTTTTATAGATGTGTGAAGCATGTCAATTTGTCCACTGCGTGCGGCATTCCTTCATTGAAATTTATGAAGAGCACCAGTCTAAAAAAGCATAACGATGTGCTGATGAATGTGATGTTGTCTTTTCGTTGTGCACAAGGTTCTGTTATGTGTGAAATGTTGGAACATATTCAGTAATGGCATGTTTCACGGAGTGGATTATCAGTATTAGTATTATCACCATCCAATAAAACCCTTTTCCTAGTTAAAATGGGAAATACCGAAGGAGTTGGCTAAGTTGGCTTTTTAGTACAGAAAAAATTGTGGAGATAGCGGACTTTTAGAGAGATAATGTGGAATAACGGTATGCATGTGTTAGGTATTCTATTGACGCAGCCAGCAAATGGCAGAGGAGGATAAGTGATAAAATATTTCACAAGTTATATTTATTCTGTCGTATGTGGAATTTGATATGACAGTGTGATGTGCATGGATGGAAATTATGAATGTGTGTGTGTGTGGAGTGGAAGCCAGCGTTGTATGTATGTGTTCCAGCTCATATATGTGGTCATTCGCTGGAGCGTAGGGGTTATAGCTTATTGAATAGTTATGGAATAGAGAGGGTGATGAGGTTGATGTTGGTAAGCTGTTGCTCATGAAATGAAGTGGTTGTTAATTCCCAAATTAATGTATATATATTTTATGAGAGTTTCTTCTTTTAAATCCATAGGAGAATGGTGGTTTCATCAGACAAGATAGATTATGGAAGTTTTGCTGAGCCTACGTCTTCGGGATTCGGAGTTTTAGTGGGAGGTGCTGGTACAAATAGTAATTCCGTAAGCAGAAGCTTGAATAGTACCGGAAGCGGCGGAGTGGCTGGAGTGCATAACCGAAGTCGTGCCAACAGCGTAAGTAGTAACAACACAAATAGTTTGAGTTCTGTGTCGGCCAGAAGCACTGGAAGTGTTAGCGTCCCCACCAACAACGATAGTAAAATTCCACACTCCAGCTCCAATAGTGTAAACAACAACGGCTGTACTAGAAGCGGTGGTGGGAAAGGTGCCGAGCAGCGTACCAACAGCCCAGTGTCGATTCAGTCAAATCCGAACAATTTATTGAGACAACGCTCCGCAGAGTACGGTTTGGGATTGAGCAGAGACCAAAACAGTCTGTCAACCTCTGTTGAATCTCAAGGTGCTGCTGCTGTCTTAGAGCATAAAGTTCTTCTGGAGGGACAGGGACGCCCATCTTCCAGCATCGGTAGCAAAATTCGGAGTGATAACGGATCTTGTAATTTTCTACCCCTGCCCCAGTCTGGTAGATATACCCCAACCTCAACAATAGTTGTTCTAAATAATAATAATAACTCCACGGCTGGTACGTCAACACAGGCTTATTCCAATAGTCCAAGTCCAATGTCGACAACTAGTGGAGATCTATTGTACCAGCGTCAACCCCTTCTGCAAAATTGTGAGAATGGAGGCTGGCACAGCTCAGATGGAGATGTTCCATTGGAAGTTTCGTCAGAAACTGGATCTGTAAGAACGATGCAGAATTTTTTATTTAAGAAGTAAACTTCAAAATTTGATGCATTAATTAATTTAAATGCACGTTTATACAGGATGGAAAGCGCACCCGTACATCTGCCATTCGAATAGATATTCCTTCGGAAGCTGACTCCGTAACTGGAAGTTTCCCTAAGGAAAAGAAGAAGACTGTAATTGCCCTATCGCTCCTCGTAGTCAATTTTATTTTGGCCACCGTGTCCTTAGCTCTTACCCATGAAAGACTGCCGGATAGAAAAGCCTATAAACCACTTCCAGATATCATTTTGGATAATGTGGCCACACAAGACTGGGCACTATACGTTTCAGAAATACTCATTATGGTTTCAGTCGCCGTTACAGTAACTGTTTTATTTCTTCATCGGCACAGGTTAGTGCAAGCATCGTCCTTAGATTTAATAAACGAAAATGTTGTTTGGAGTGTCTGGACTTTGTTACATGATTTTATTGTCTTTTTAGGTGGATCGTGTTGAGAAGGGCCTTTTTGATTCTGGCAGCTTTATATTTAATGCGATCTGTAACAATGTTTGTCACGGTGTTACCGGTTTCTTCCTACACTTACTATTGTTCCCCACCCACGAATGCCACATCGTTTTTTGAAATTGCTCGACGAGCTCTCCGACTGCTAAGTGGATTTGGCTTGTCAATCAATGGGGAGCAAGTTTACTGTGGAGATTACATTTACTCTGGTCATACTGTCATTTTAGTCACCGCATACCTCTTCATTAAAGAATGTAAGAGGAATAAACAGTTTAATTAGTTTTTGTATCCATATATTGTGGATATTGTAGATTTTTAAAATTTAAACTTTCAAAATACATTATGAAATTTATTATTCGTTCGCAGATTCTTCGCACAAATTGTACCTGCTGCATTGGGCATCATTTTTGACAAGCCTGACTGGCATTATCATGGTCCTTATTGCAAGAGGCCATTACACTATCGATGTGATTATCGCGTATTATGTGACAACAAGACTTTTTTGGATATACCACACACTAGCTAGTAATCCATCGTTGAAGGTAAATTAATGTTGTTCGTCTTTGTTAATCTATGACGGGTTTTATCTTCATTCATTACAGTGACAATACATTATGCCAATATTTAATATTTCAGAGGAGTCCACACACGAGAACCAATTTTCTGGCGAGAATTTGGTGGTATCCTGTTTTTAATTATATGGAAGAAAATGTTGGGGGTCCGTTACCGAGAAAGTACTCTTTCCCTTGGTCATCAAAACTTCACAGAACGCGAAGAAACATTTGAAACTGCATTTACTAGAAATTGTTGGTGTTTGGCAAGTAAAGCCTACACAGTGTTTGAAGCCTTTCCAAGTAACCACAACCACTGCCGTCGTTTCAGGGCGTGGTAATTGTTTAAGTGACACTGTTAATGACTCGACCGATCGCA
The DNA here is from genome assembly GCA_034687055.1 of Heteromurus nitidus. NCBI lineage: Eukaryota > Metazoa > Arthropoda > Collembola > Entomobryomorpha > Entomobryidae > Heteromurus > Heteromurus nitidus. The sequence goes on along the minus strand of JAQFZW010003697.1, from coordinate 2,628 downwards.
GACGCAACAATAATATCAACTTCTTCTTGTCTGGTGGTGTTTTAAGCGATTTGCAAGCTAACAACCTGTACTAACCAATTGGAATTTTAAAATAATTTTTAAGAAACCTTTTAGGGTAGGAAACATGTAAATTCGTTTGACAATGGTGATGTAAATCTATATAATATTACTCATATTGTGTGAGATGTACAGTTCGAGTGACGAACGCGAGTTACGTGAAGCCGTAAACCGTGATACCTAATTATCAGAATGAACACTTCAGTGAAAGTGCTTGTGCCTTCCTTAACCATTGGTCACTTCATGTTTATGGGTTCATCACGTGAAAGCTTGTTCATCGAGGTGCTTTTTGGAAAACTAAATCAACCCGTTAGCCAACCAGAATGTCGTGAAAACTTGTCTGAACTGCACTACTACATTTCCATGTTCAAGCCCATCAAGTCACCGACCTGTTAACCATAACCACTGACAGCAATGCGAATTTAACCTGTGTGGCTTTAAAACCTGATAATAACTACCTACACTAATTGTACAGTAATTCTGAAATCAGTAACCAACTTGACTATTGTAATGCATATATACAGAAATGCCATCCATTTTTTCACATTTAGACAAAGACGCAAACCTACTAGCTTTCTTTCTCACTTGAAGAATGTCGAATGGTCAGTAAATATGCTCTGTATACCACTTGGGAGTTATAAACGTTAGCACCTGAAAGCCCTTTAACCATCGTGTAGAGTGGTGCTGGTTATAAGTACATGTCATGTAATCCAGCCGACGGGTGTACGAGACATGTCAAGTGTAAATGAAGGAAAATAATTTTCGCTTAATTTAAATAGTTTGTTGATAATTTTTGAAACATGTAATTCCAAGGGACAATTAAGTTCGCCATATTTTAAACGGAGCTAAATGATACTGATATATTTTATTTATTTATTTGTTATTTATTGAACGCTTTGTCTTCACCATCCTGTCAGTCAACCAAACATGTTATCTTTCAGTCTGTCTTAAAACCAGCGGATCTGATTGCAAACAAAGTAATTTACAAAGTTTTTGTGTCGACGATTATAAGGATTTAGGACGGATTCCATGTATATGTTTCAATTCAATCAGTCTAGCCGACTAAGCGAGGAAAACAGAAACACAAATTATTTGAATAATGTGTAGTAATTCAGTAAAATTAGTGTGAGACCCTTGCAGGGAATATATTTTGATTATTGCAAATGTGACACCTTAAGAAGTTGTGATTATTACAATGAAATTAGCTACGGAATATGTATTATCTATTTGATTTTCTATCTACTGATGTGCTTAATATAAATAAGTAAATTTTATGCAAGCCTATTATTATAATATTATGATCGTTCGCATAATATATGCTACGGTAGGTAGAAGACCACTATCAACTTGAATCCTAACTGATGATATATAGAGTTACATTGTTGGAAGTCTATTTAATAAAATACCTTTTTCATCTACAAGAACATTATTGCATGTCTACCTGCCTCCACTGTTTTTTTGCCGAGAAGTTTGGTTTAGGTAGAGGATTGAAATTTGACTCGGTAAATATGGTTAATAGGTTTCGAATGTAAATTACTTGGTACATCAGCGAAAGTAATCACCTATAAATCCTAATGGAGCTAACGGTAGTGGTACACAAACTAACACTTAAAAGTCATTGGAAGTTTGCTAGTTATTACCGTTACACCAACGAATGACCAGAAAAACAGACGAATGGGGGTCGGAAGGTCCCCAATGCTAGACGACATCTGTGTCATTGGATTTTTAACTTGAGGCTTTGAAAGATGAAACCCGGTAGACATCCTAGAAGTAAGCTGAAAGCATTTTAAACGAAAACGTGTGCAAATCATATATGCACAATTGTAAGTCTTTTCATCTCATTTCAAGATATTATCTGGCATTCATTTTAGTGCTCTCTCAAGTAGAAAACTAAAGTGAAAAGTGAATCTTGTTTCGTAAAATGAATTCAAAACACTTCTTTGTACTGACAACATTTTCAGTGATTTTTATTTGCTATTTGGAACTCAGGTAAACTGAAAAATCATAAATGTACCATGCCGAGGGCATTATTCATGAATTAACATCGAATCAATTGTTAGCAAATCGAGTGATGCGTCCTCCCCCAATAGTCCCAGAATATGGCCAAATATTTCTGATAGTGGGTCAATGATGCAATTTCATGGGATTTCTGGAAGTGGAGGACTGAACTTTAGTTTTTATGATGCATTTGTAAGGGCAGTCAATAAGACTCGATCATTTCCAAATATGGCAGTCCGTCATGGGAATTTCACATTGCTCCAGATTGCCTTAATGAAAGCAGTTGGTGCTTTAGCAGCAGGTAAAATTTTGATTAATGAAAAATCAGTTTACTCAATTTCTGATCTCATACAGCTTGAGCCTTTAGTTAGAGATTTACTTTTATTTAATAATGCAGGTGCTGCAACTGTAGCAGCAGAAGCGTTATACTTCAAAAGACAGCATGAAGCAGAATTAGCAGCAAAGGCTCATTCGATGCACGGTGCCTTACATCCGTCCGATTCTTACGGGGCACCGGCACCTCCGTCAAATTCATACGGGACGCCAGCCGATTCTTACGGGGCACCGGCACCT
>JAQFZW010003696.1:0-12195 GCA_034687055.1 Heteromurus nitidus | reverse complement strand
AATATTGTTAAGGGACCATTATTTTATGCTTTCAATAGAAATCTAGACGAATCTTTTTAAGTTTTTACTTATATATTTTGAATGGAAATATGAATAATAACTTAATTTATCATCAGCCCACTGGACACCGGCGCTTCTCCTGATCCTCGCGTCGTACAGCGCCTGTGACCGCACTCTAACAGTGACGCTGATCACGCTCGCGATCAGTATAAACGGAGCGGCTTGGGCGAGCTTCCAGGTGAACCACATCGACCTGAGTCCAAACAACGCCGCTGTCATGATGGGAATCACGAACGGATTCGCAAACTTGTGTGGGATCGGGGCGCCTTATGTCGCTGGATACATTATCAACGAGGGGGTGAGCCAAGTTTAACTTAACTTATATTTAAATCTCCGCAATTCCAGATAATTTAACAAATTATGTTTAATAATCTCAGTCGAGCATCCTTCGTTGGCGAGTGATATTCTTTATCGCGGCGATCGTGTACTTTGTGGACAACTGCGTGTACCTGTTGCTCGCGTCAGGGGAGACACAGCCTTGGGACGACGGGGACGAGACTGATAGGGACAAGGCGTTCAGTCCCAAGGACAGGGGGATCGTCATCAATGATGCGGGTGAACGAGGTGGATTCGACGACGAGGACAGCGACAGGTCCCCGCTGCTTCAGCCTTGAGAATCTCTCTTATTTTTATTAAGACTCTCCGCAAAAGAAAATCGTATTATATTTATTTTTCGTGTATGCTTTTTAAAATCGTGTGTGTTTCTTCTCTCAATTCTTTACAACACTAAAAGTATTTTACAACAAATTTTTTTCTCCCAATATTCCGCCTTCTTCGAGTGTTTATTTTTACGCGTTAATAGTTTTTAAATAAATAAACGTATATATATATTTCGACAATTTAGTCTTTAGTGGAAGCATTTATTATTATTTACAAAAAATGTACAATAAAAAAGCAGGGTTTTTTTAAAACGAAACTATACGACCGAGATGATGATGATGGCGACGAGGAGAGCGATTATTATCGCCCAGTATTCTGGAACACATAATAAAGACACAATACTTCTTTTTTATTGAAATATAGAGAATTTGTATGAAATTTATAAAATTGTTTTTTTTCGCGTCTCTCAACTGCAAGTGTTGTCCTTCCTATCGATGGTTCGAACACGCGACGTCTCCCCAATCAGTCTGTCATTCGTCCTGTCCACGTGGTCGGCAATGTCGTCAATGAGGTCGTTCTGCGAACAAATAAACAATAAGTTAATATATATTCACGGGATAACTCACATACGAAGGCAAGCCAATTATTCCACAGTACCTGGTAGTCCACCTCGTCCCCGATCGTTCTCGCCAAGTTCTTCTGGCGGGAGATGACCTCGGAGAGAGCTTCGAGACCGCGGTCTTGCTCTGCACACATATACACATATATCTGAGCTGTGCTGCTGTTAGTGATGTTTTGATGATGGCGACAACAACCACGCATATTATTTATATTGGATTAAATAATGTTGTTAAACAATAATTACCCTGGATGAGGTCGTACTGCTGCTGCCTCACTTGCTGGACGCTCAATGCGGAGTCGTGGTGTTTATTATTATGGGATGACGACGGCTGACCACCACCACCGTGGTACTCCTCCACGTCGTCGTCCTCATCCTCATCGTTCCAAGACACCATTCGAGAGTTCTGAGAGTTGAGTGGGGCGTACCCTAAAAAAGCAGCATAAAATTGTACAATTTAAAAAAAATTTCTCTGCACCATATAAAATACAAAAAAAGAACAGCATAACTGTCCCACCTCCTCGACTATCGAAGAGCGCATCTCTGGAAGTGGATGATGAGCCGCCAGCGGTTGTGCCGCCACCGAAACGGGACATGGTTTTATTTTTTGTTGTTTTTTGGAGGAACCCTGACCTGACTAAAATTTGCACTCACACTTCCCACCGTTTTTTCGTATATAATTTTTAAAGAAAAATTACATCACTTGCTACCTCACTCCACTTATCTGCACACGTCTTTTTCTCAAACAATAACAACAAAAAATCCACTTTGTGATGATATCACACAAGCTTCTTGATCATGATGCTGTGAGTGTTGAAGAGAAAAACGCATTTGAACCTGCGTACATATATGTGCTGTGATAGGATTCTCTCAAGGTTTATTCTCAAAAGACTCATCATCAACCAACATGCATATTGTCGTCATCTCATAATCAAACAAAATATATCATGTATACATGTGCCCCTAATATATAAATCCTTCTCAACCTTAAAAGCCTCGCTAAATAAACGAAGCTGATCATATTTAAAAAAAACATCATCATAAACATATCCAACACACACTCGAAACATCATATCCGTCCGAAATATGTCAAAATATTTCATATATTTTTGTGTGAAATTCTTGTAGCAAGCAAAAAAGGTCTCCCCAAGAAATACAAGTACAGAACATAACAGCGTATAAAATATCCTTCAACAAGACACAATTTTTCTATATGTTTTGTAGAGCCGTAGTATGTACTACATATTATATTGTACACACGCGAATTGTGACGAACAGACGAACGGCAAGTTCCGTGTAGTAAATGAGAGAGAAAATCCATAACATAATCCCCGTAATATAAATATATATAAAATCAACCAAAAACTTACACAAAACCTCTTGTATTCTCACAGCATATATATGCGGACAATCCTACATGTTCAAATGTGTAAAAAGGATGAGAGAATGAGAAGTATATGTGATGTATACGTTTAACCCTTTTATTACTACATCCCTTAAAAACACATAATATATGAATCCCGTTGTGTGAGAAAGAGAGGAGATTTTTGTCTTCTGAATCCCGACCGTATGCCCAGATATTCTGTGTTAAAAAAATGTCGACCTGCTGGTTTAATACACAATTTTTTTTGATATGTGTCGTTCGTCACTCTCTGGGAATTCATACTAAATAATATATATAATCATTTAATGTGTATTAACAACGTGAAAAGTTGATGATTTAAAACAAATTTGTTTTTTTTTTGCGATATACGCGAAAAAGTAGAGACGTACGTCAGAGAAGGGGTTTTATAATCAGGATGATAAGTCTCATCATTTCGGAATACTATGGATAATATGTTATAATCATCATTTAATTGTTCACGTGAGTATTAACCGGACGATATACACACACGTATTTTGAGAGAGAGATATATATTTCATTTTTGGAGTGGGTGAGAGCTCCATTTCAGAGAGAGAGAGAGAAATTAACTTGTTGGGATGATTATATAATACGCGTACAAAGCTGTAAATTATGTGACAAGTGAGTACATATAATTTGTATTGTGACTCATAGTGGAAGAAGATTTGAGTAAAATTTGGATTAAGTGCTCGTCATCAGTTTAAAAAAAATTAATTGAATTGAAGAAGAGTTTGGAACTTTCAAGCAAACATTTTTTCGTGACTGAAAATGATGTTCTACTAAAGCAGCCCACATTTTGATTAAGTGAGAGAGAATTAATATTTTTTTGTTTAAGAGCGGACTAATGTGACGTCAACTGTTTTGAGTAGTAGAGAGAAAAACGTATATTTATACAGATTTTAATAATAATTATGTCGACTCAGCAACCTCCATTAGTGAGCGCGGGTATATCGTCGTCGTCGTCGTCGTCCTCAACGCACCGCTCGACAGTGATGACGAACGGTAGTACGTCTGACCCCCCGTCACTGGTAGTGGGGAGCAGCGAGGACATGCACAGGATGTTCCTCCACTCGACGCTCGCGCAGGTTGTCGCTGGAGCGTTCGTGTGGGCCGCACTCTTCATCACCTGCCACCAGATTTATGAGCATTTGAGGTATACAAAATAATTTTGTTCTCCAAAAAAAATTAAAAAATCCCTTCAAAACTCTCAAGATTTAAAATGTGAATTTGGATTTAAATTTTTTTTTGTTGAAGATGGTACACACATCCGATTGAGCAGCGGTGGATAGTGCGTATCCTGTTCATCGTCCCAATCTACGCGTTCGACTCATGGCTGTCGCTCATGTTCTTCAACAACCCGCACGTGTACGTGTACTTTGACACGGTTCGTGACTGCTACGAGGCGTTCGTCATCTACAGCTTCCTCAGTCTCTGCTACGAGTACGATAAGATGACGAGCAAATGTTTCGAAATATCTCTAGCAAAAAGAACTTAAAGCACCGCAAAGAGTTAAGAGCGAGTGTAAAAACATAGCAAATTATATTAACGGTTTTATTATATGATCAGGTACCTGGGCGGAGAGGGATCCATCATGTCCGAGATCAGGGGGAAACCAATCAGGTCCAGCTTCTGGTACTGCACTTGCTGTTTGTCTGGGCGGAACTACACGATCGGGTTCCTCCGCTTCTGCAAGCAGGCCACTCTCCAGTTTTGTCTCGTCAAACCCGTCATGGCGTTTCTCACCATCATTCTCCAGTCTGTTGGACTATACAGGGACGGAGACTGGAGGTGGGTTTAATTAATTCATTCATTGTTTTATCACAAAAATACAAACTTTTTGCCTGATTTGCATACGCTTCGTTGTTTTGCACAGCCCGAACACAGGGTACCTCTACATCACGATGATCTACAATGTTTCCGTCTCCCTCGCCCTGTATGGTCTCTTCCTCTTCTACTTCTCCACGAGGGATCTCCTCTCCCCATTCGACCCTGTTCTCAAATTCTTCACCATCAAATCTGTCATTTTCCTCTCCTTCTGGCAAGGTGAGTTTTACTAGACTACTACTCGGTTGCACAGAAATATATGCGTGAACCTTGTTGACTTTGACGACAATTCAAATGTATGGTTGATGTCGTCATATCCGAACTTGACGACTTCGTGTTAGGTTGTCGTCGTCGACGTCGATGCACTTGTGGATCACCACGTCAGTTTAGGTGTGGTGGCGACGTGGATATAAATGCACTCTCTGCATCAAGTCAGAAAAAATGCTTTTGCCAAGGGGAAATGTGTCGGACCATATTGCTGTCGTCAAGTGTCTTGAGTGGCGCATCTCGGCTTAATTAATTTTTCGACGGTTTCTTTAACGTGTTTCTAATTTCTTCTCGAATAAGGTGTGCTGCTAGCGATCCTTGAGAACACTGAGATGATAGGTCCACTGTACAATGAGAATGGTAATAAGCTTCCTTCGGGAACCGTTGCAGCTGGCTACCAAAACTTCCTCATCTGCATTGAGATGTGTTTCGCAGCAATCGCCCTGAAACTGGCGTTCCCCGTCAGCGTAAGTCAGCAAAAATATATTATTTTTTTCAATATTAATTTTTCACGGCAATACAAAAAGGAAATAAAGCTTGCATATACGATGCGTTTTTTAGGTGTATTCTGGTAGCTGCGTGACCTCCTCCTCCGGAGTGATGAGTGGGAGTAGCAGCGGGGGGACTGGCCCAGGGCGGAGCGTCACCATGCAGAGCATCTCGAGCAGTCTCAAAGAGACAATGAACCCAAGGGACATCATGACGGACGCCATTCACAACTTTCACCCGCAGTACCAGCAGTATACTCAGTACTCCTCAGGTAAAATTAATTACAGTCGCTATTCTTATTGTGTGACTAAATCCGATGGTGTTATTCTATATCGAACATAATACTTAATGAGCTTGCCTGCGAGTGTGAATGCAATGAAATCATATATGCTCGCTTGTCTGTGTCTTTGCACGCAGCCGGTGGACCCCAAGATAACCAAGACTGAAAATCTTTTTGCACACGTAAACAAAACAAAAGAGTTTTCTCTGTGATGTTTTTTGGGTGTTCCGTCTGAAGATTCAGATTGAGGGGTTTGCAACTCACCACCCCCAGACTGGGCACTCAGATTGAAGCACGAAGTAAATGCGTTTGTAAAAAATTAGTTAAAAAAATATATTTCAGGAACCGGCACGTCGACCCTTCCCCAGCAACATCATCACCATCACCAGCACAACGAGAACGCGCCAGGCTCGCACGAGGATGACGCGACGATCCCTATCCCGTACCATTCTGGTGGAGTGGTGTACCCTGAGACTCACACCACCACCACTACTACGACGTCAGTGCACCCCATCCCCCGTCCCCAGACGAGTACGTCGTCGATAGTGACGGCGTCGAGCACGCCGCGGAGCAACGGAGCAGTAGATAGCAGCACGAACCCAGCAGGTATCCATTTCCTCACGCTAAACGCCAACCCACTCATCGATCTGCAGACGGATGTGGTGGTCCCGCAGACAAATACTACGACGAACCCGTTCCACAACGAGAAGGACTCGCTCCTTTTTGGGAACAAGACGAAAAAGCCTGGTGGTGACAGCAGCAGCGACGACGATGATGATGATGATGACGACGACAACAACTTTGACCCATTGTCGTCGCGCAAGAGTAGAAACAACACGAACTCGGCGCATCATCAGAACAACGTTCCGTCGTGACGCGAGGATAGAACGCTTTTATTTAATAAAATCATAATATTATTTTGCTAAGAACGTCGGTGTTATTTTGTACTTAAGAAACGTTTTCGGTTGTTGTTGTTTTTTTGTATTTTTCAGTTTTTAAGGGAAATTCCTCCAAAGATCAAATGTATAGGTAAATTTAAGGTGCTACATATATTTGCAAGCTGTTGGGAAAACTCTCTTGCATAAAGAAAATAAAACTTAATTCAAGTAAGAATCAGTCGCGAAGTTTTTAATTTAATGAAGAAAAAAACTATCTCGAGATAATCAATTTAATGGAACCTCAGCATTATTCCTGCAGAAAATAATATCAACTTGCCAAATAATTAATTAATAACACGTAGCTCTGTACATATATATTGGAAAAAATTGTATAAAAATGGTGTAAATTATGTTTGAGTTGCGTTAATACTGTGTTTAAAAACTAGATTGTGTGATAAAATTTAAAAATTTCTCTAGCTCTGGCTAATTATTAAAGTTAGAGATTGCGCAGTAGGTGAATGGCTTTAATAAAGCGATTGCGCGCTGAAATAGGTCATTATCATCATATTCTGTTTAACTTTTGATCGTTATCGTATGTGCGTATATTAAATCATGAATAAAGCGTTTATGAAAACTACCCAGCATATATACATATATATACGAGTTTTAATTCATTTTTTAAAGTAAATGTAAAATTAGAGACATAAAAGTGGCGGAAAGGGTTCTGAGTTTTATTGAAAATTGAAAAAGAAAATCATTACCCATTACAAAGATACGATATGTTGTTTTTTAAATTTACAAAAAGTATGTATGTGCCTGAATACAGAAACAGAATACGAAAATCAATGGCCATATTACAATAAAATATCTATGAAATTATTCAAATTCAAATTTCAGAAATAATTAACGACGACATATAATTATGTTTGTATTGCTACTTAATTTTTCTTACGCAAGCAGGGATGCAAGATGATTCGGATGAGTCGGACGACTCACAAATTTCGTCGGGTAAAAGTTTAGGTTGAACCCAAAATCGCACTTTTTTGAAATTCAAGATCTCTAGTAGAATAACACGGTTCTCTTCTACATTGACATTATCATAATTTTCTAACATTATGTTTGTAATTAATGTGTCTTCGTTTGCTTTAGCTAACAATGCTTTCATAATGACTTTCCCTAACTCGTTCTTCCCGACGAAGTTTGGAATGAGCTCTTCAATTGCCAAAGTTACCTTAGTGGCCAAACCTGAAACATCAGCATCTTCAACAACGGCAACCTTTGCCATGGACTTACTCACACCTTCAACAAACTCTGACGCCTGCAGGATGACATTATTTTCAAACAGCGCTGGTATGGAATCTTTTAGCAAATCGATAATAAAGCATTCGTCGACTAAATCGTCGAATTTATCTATGACATTTGCCTTGAACAAAATATCTCGTAAACTTATCATTTCTCCGTTCAACCCTAACACACGTTTTAAGAGCAAATCCTTTTGAGTTGGGTAGCTCAGTTGCTTCCATTCCACCTTATCCTCTTTCTTCGCCTGATGTTGTCTGTGATTTTGTTTGTAGAATGTGAATGCGGTTTTATTGATAATTACTACTCCTTTACGGAAACGGTCCTTTGAGCTTTGGCGAGTGGATCCTATTATCAACTCTAAGTCATCTTCGTCCTTGCAGCGAAAAATGGGGAGACTTCCTCCAGCCTCGCCACGCATGACTTGCAATATGAACTCCAGCTTGTTTTCCAGCACTGCCGACTCAATGTTGTCCAGTATTTTTTGCTCAGCAATTTCCGCGTCGTTCGTGATGACGATAAAGATCCTTTCACCATCTGGCTTTTTCAGAAAGTCATGCAACCCCTCTGGTAAAAATGTAAACATTTTTGTCCTTTCAACTGCCTGCAAATGGAGCTTTAGTTCTTCTGAAAGAGTAATAAGAAAACAAAAATCCCCATTTTATATGACATGAAAGAGAGAAATGGATCGTATCAGAGAAGCCCCATGAAAGTTTCAAAATTAAGTATATTTAGGATTGTACCTGCTGCTCGTCCTAGACCGCAGATCTGTAATGATTCGATCAAAAATTTGAGTGATGCTGGAAGGCGTTGAGCGTCCCACAACTCTAAAACTTCGAACAGACTGCGACAGCGAGGCGTTGAATCTGAAAGGATGCCTAAGTGATTTCCGATGATGAACATATTTTCTGGGGAAATGCTCTCAATACCTTGTACTGTATTGCAGATTTCGAGGATGGAGCAACCTGCAGACAAAAATTATTAAAATTATTATTAAAATTATACCAAAAATATGTGCCTAATCATCATTGCACGTAATCAGTCGCGATATTATAATTAACTAAAAGTATATCCTGGGTATCATTGTTTTGGTATTCAAAAAAAATTCTTTTAACTCAAGTACCTTTACTTCCCAAGAAAGAATCCATTTTTTAAAAATACTCAGTGACAAATAATTTCCGACAAACTTTTTAATACCAATATGTATAAAATTAAGAATTAAAAATTGATTTTGCTATATTTTTTAAATTAATTAAAAGAAGTTTTAATAATTTTTACAACGTGTAGAGAGGAAGCCAATAGAGAGGTGTGCATTACACGTTGAATGATTTTTTTGATTCTTCCCGTTCGCCCTTCGTTATCATTCATGTAAAAAAATTACCATTTCTTAAAGATATGCATTTTTTTACAAAAATCAAGCGCATATATATGCAGAAGACTGTGCTCCATGCACCATCTCAAGAACTACCCCAAAATTTGTTCTTACTGACGCTATGCATTTTATGAACAATGTCAACTTTGTGTAACATCAAACTTTCCCTATACCTAGGTACCTCTCCAGCACAAAAAAAAACATGAAAATTTCAGGTTTTCAAGGCAAGCGATGCCCAAATACATACACACATTGCATGACCATGACACGTAGATACTCACTGATCCAGCAGAGTCGTCTCTGTTGCAGAGACCATCGTAAAATCCTCCATTCTAATATATGCTTTTCTTCCTAGCCGCAAGAGACATACATCCTTGTGAATGCCCATGTGCAGCAAACACGCACGCTCAGCACTTACATTCTTACATACGCAGACACACACACAAACAAAAGAGATCAATAATAAACCATGCAACACTATAAGCAAGTATCGCCAGATTTAGATTTGGAGCTAATTTGAAACCAACATATCAGTTAGTTTGTGGTATGAATTTGAAATCATTTACACGATTTTAAAATCAAACGTCGTTGATAACATTTTTACAAAGCCTAGTCAGTTCAAAAATTCCACATTCAGCTTCAGTTATCAAACACAGCAATGCATCTAACATAGCAAGGTATAACACAGAGGAAGGCTTCAAGCTTCGGACACTCTTCCCTAGAAAGCTATAATCTTACTGCGCTGCGTTAACCAATCATGAAGACCTACTAGAATACGTGGTTATCCCTGTGTAAAGGTGGGATCTTTCTTGATTGCTTGCACAATTGGAGTGCACAAGGGGACGTAGTACACTTGGGATCTTTACTACGTATTTCTTTTCTCCCTTGAGAAAATATAATGAAAAAAACCCCCTCCTATCCAAAGTAATGGAGGAGACAAGGGACCTCCTAAGATAATTAGACTCACGATAACCATGAAATGTAGAAAATTTCTGTTCCTTCTACATCACAACTCCGCGGGAATTTGTGTGCAATGCAAATCTCAGTGGTCAGGGAAATTGAATGGTAAATTCCCCTGGAAATTGTATCCGCCAAGAACAAAACAAAATCAGTAGCTCAACGTTGTAACTCGGACACAAGTTACTTTAACAAATCTCTTGAGGAGACACTTGACGATTTTATTCTCAATCGGACGGACGGATATCAGACGGACATCACGAACCTATAAAGTATCCGCAGATACTTAATAACGTATTTGTAACAATTCAACAAAAGCTTTTCCCATCAAGATTCTCCTTTTAACATTTACTACCACGTAAATAATAGCATTTGGGGGTCTTATTTTAATATTTTAATACTTTTAGATAGACTGTAAATCACAGCAGATTTGAGCAGATGATGCAAAGGGCTTGACAATATAATAAAAAATATTATTACACAATACTACACCGTGTAGTCCACACGTTTTCTTTTCTTTAAAAGTGAAATTATGCGGGGCAAATCCCTCGGATGAAATAACAGTATTTTTGCTCTGCTGCATTTTACATATTTTAGCCTTGCTCATTTGTGAATGAATTGCTGAAGCTGAGTCGAGTTAATTATGGACAAAGTTGTTGGCGACAAAGGTAAAGACTCTTCCGCTAATCCAAGTCGTAAAATAAATATAAGTACACAACTGATGAGTGGCATCAGTCCAAACAAGAAACTCCTCCCAATTATTTTCATAAATGCATATTATTTTCTTAACCTAGATTGTTCGTTTGGGGACGTGTGTGGAGTTTTGATGCGCCCCGAACTCCAAATTTCGGTTACGCACTTAGTTAAGATTGCGAGCGAGCTCGGTCTTCCCTCCAGCCATGTGAACGGGATCGATGAGAAGCTTGGTGTGGACAAGATGATCCCAGCTCAGGTGTTGCATGACATTCTGGTCGCGTGGAGGAATCAATGTGGAGGCAACGCTACGATCGATGAATTGAACGACGTTATTCTCATGAAGTGTAGAATTATGGGAATGGGAAAAGCCTCACGTGAGTGACGCAAACCATATATATTTCGCAAAAAAATGGCTGATAACAACAAGATATTGAGACTTTTTATTAATGAAGTTGTGCGTGTTTTTATTCCTTTTTATTAGGTGCCTTAAGGGAGCATTTTAGCCAATGCCATAAGGGTAAACATTTCCAACATCCGCCAGTGGGACTGGAAGAGTTCAAGAAATCGGAAAGCCACATTCTTGTCATCTGCTCAAGAAACAAAAGAGTAACTCATTCAAGGATCTTGGAACATGAACCCGACATTCGACGGACTGCTTTTGACAAGTTCAATTTTACATCAATCTTGAGCACTTCCTCCCGGAATGTACTTCATATCATGGAATATAAGGACGTATTCAGAGATGTCCATGTTGACTATTGGTTGACTTTGTTGCTGGAACGCACGAGGGATGCAGTCTCCAAAGGAATCGTGCTGGTGGACGACTTTTTGCGTGCGGAGGAACTTTGCAGCGAGTTTGAGCACGTTAGTTTCGTGAGGGACAAGCTACTCTGGTCCCACCTGACTCAACTAACCCAGGAGCGGCTCCTCGAGAAGCACATCGACTTGCACGGAAATCGCAGAACATTGAAGAGTGTGCTTGGTGAAGCGAGACCAATTCTCGACAATTTTCTCGATGAGCATGCGCTAATTAGTCTTGTCGTGAACAAGATACCGAGTGTATACCTTGGTAAATGCCATCTCCTCTCCCAGAATATAACTTTTATTTATTTTATATTAATTAGTGAGGTCAAGAAACGCGTGAAAACTATGTACTTTACTCATTTTTGTACTCAACATTATTTTACACTCACAAATGAGTGTAAATCATGAATATTTGTCCTGGATACAGGGGTTTCGAATACAGCGGACTGAACTCACAGATTCAATTACAATTTGTGTTTCCCACACAATTGGAGATGCGTTCTGAAGTATCACTTTACCCCTCCTCCAGAGTACAGTCCTGTCATCAAATCTAGAAAGAAAGAACAAAACGCGCTTCACCAAATCCAGTTTGCCTAAACGATCGGCCACCAACAACCATTTTACCAAAATCAGTACACCAAACGATAA
>JAQFZW010003695.1:0-12197 GCA_034687055.1 Heteromurus nitidus | reverse complement strand
CCCACCAGAAAGTTCCATCTGCGTTAAGGTCATCAGAAATTTCTTTTCCTTCAGCTAGGGCCTGCTCCGGCACGCCTCCGGGTTTTCCGGGCACCTGCGACTGCGGCTGCTGAATGTTTGGGTTCCTTGGGGGTGACACTTGCCCTCCGGCGGGTCCATTAGGACTATTTGGAAGTTGCCCTAATGCCAATGTTGCGGCTGCCAAGAAAGTTATAACGATCAGACACATCTACAAAAAAAACCAAAAATAAAAATTAGTTGACAATTCTGTTTGATGAATGCATGTTAGAAGCTGCAAAATCGCACATTTTATAAAACTGGAAACTTCGGAAATGGAACAATCGGAGGAATAAAAGTTAAAGGAATAATTTTAAAATTCACAACTTACTTGAGCGTTCATTTTGACGGTTGCTGGTTCTAATAAAACCAAGAAAGTGATGTCCAGAGATTCGTCTAGGATGGGGAACAAAGTATTTTAAAATGCTGGACACCGGAGTTGATGAGGGTGGCACGTCTGAACTCTTGGAATACGGATGAACGTTTGAGCTCTGGCGTTGCACTTGTCTTCCTTTACACCTCTGTTCCACAAAGATCTCATTATTAATGCAATGATGCAGAACAAGTAAATCTGAATTTTAAGCAGTCGACGCATTTAATCACAAACAATATTGATGTGCTTTATTTCATTCATCAGCGAGGCACATAAGAATATTCTAAATATATGAATCTAATACATACACTCCAGCGAATATTACTAACATAAACGTGTATATATTCACAGTTGATTTGATTCTGACTCGAAATGTCATTTGTCACTTAGTTCATTCGCTGAAAGCATTCACTTAATTACATACAAGTACAACACATAGATACTCATCTGAACGATTTCGCATACAAATGAAGTATTACATTAAACATACATAACTGGAACATGCCTATACCGGCTGGCTACACAATAAATATACATCGAGATTTCTTATGTGATCAGTTTACCGTTTACTTGCTTCTTAGCTTAACCATTTCATTTACAATATAATTCTGTAGTACAAAGCAACTAGGAATGCAGGTTAAAAACATCAGTTATGACCTCTTCTCGACGGCGGTCCAACAAAAGACAGCAATACTGGTAAGAAAATTAGACCATGTGCCGCACCAAATAGAACTATGCCCAGGTACATCCGAAAGTAGAAAATTCTGAAGATTTGTGACTTAGCAAATCCAAGCACTACGATTCCCCCAAACTTGGTCAAAGCGATGCCAGATAGCACCGAACTGCCCATGTTTACCAGTGCATCACGAGATCTATCTAGTCGTGATGTTTCCTTCGAAGCAGTGAAGGCATGGACTATATGAGTACAGAATTCCACGGCGATGCCTATGGCCTGAAACATTACAAGATTCCAACCATCAACATGAAATAAAAAATATGTTTCACAAATAGTTTTGCATAGTTGCTTGATTATGTATATCAGCTTCTGCCAAGCTTACCATTACTAGATTCACAAGGGAGACGGCATTAAGCGAAATATTCCAGTGGTACATTAAACCTCCGATGTTTGTTACGATCATAAAAATAGTTAAGTTGATGACTAGAGCAGAGTAAATGTCAAATCCTGTGAGTAGGAACGTGACGACAAATATTGTGATGAAGCTTATTCCCAGTGACTGCAGAGTGTCTCTCCACATTGTCAGGTACTGCTCGTAGAATACGTAAAAGACGGAGTATGGGAACACTTCATGTCTGGTTGAGTTCGTTTCTAAAAATTTAAGTGCATAAAATTAAGACCAGATTTATATTTAGCTTTTAAGCAGATGCAGAACATTTAAAGTATAGATCAAACGCCAACCTTTGTTGAGAGTTTCCGTTATATTTGCAGCAATCATCCTTGCTTCTTTCATTGCTTCGGTGTAGTCTTGGGATGTTTTAAGGATGGAGTGATATGTCATGAAGTACGATGCCGTTGCTGCGAATGAAGTGCCATTCTCATCCACTGGCTGAGTTGCTACCGCTTGTGCATATGCAGCGTGTCCTCCTTTGGGACAGTCCATCTGTGGGTTATCTAGTAGGAAATACTTCAGGTACTTCTGGAAAAGTTGTGGAGGTAATCTATCGTCTTCAAATTTTGTATGCAGACCACACGGCTTGCACCTAAAATTTATAAGTTTAAGTTACAATAATTTTGGTTTTCATGAATACTCAAACATTCGAAGAAAGCAGTTATTCATTCCATTAGCGTACTTGTTACTGAATTCCGAACTAGAGCAGAAGCCTCCAGTTGTCACATTGTATTTACAACAGTTCTCGTTTGCAGCCCAGTCGAGGTAATCGTCCAGCCATGAACTCGCAGGTTTGGCGACAAATGTTCTGTTCGATATTTTACTAGCCGCAAAGACTTGTGACGTCAAGCTGGCAGGAAAATCCCCAGCTCGTATGAGATCTTGCTGATGAGCGTCACTGTAATTGAATCCGCTATCCTTAACAACGAAGTACACTGGTGGACCTACGCTCAAATAATCGAACATCGCTTTGAAATACGTTGATACGTAAGAGTCTTCCGACATTGACAACTCCTGGTTCAAGCCGACATCAATGTATGGAATAACAGCAATTGATGAGCACAACCATCCAAAGAATGTCACAATCACAGCAATTCGAACAGGAAATTTGAAGAGAAAGGGAGCCCATACTTTCTTGAATCCAGCATAAAGGATGCCCTTATCAAACTTCATTTTTTCAATAGATTTTCCTTGCAAACTGTAAAGTAATATACATGATCTTTGTGAATGACCCTTATGCAAATGCGCAGTACTATTTATAGAACTATGTAAAAGCAAGAGTGAGGGTATGGCTATATAACGAAAACAACGATGCTTCTTTATCAAGGTACTTACCAACAAAACAAATCGTAACGATTTCTTTCCCTTCTGGAAATATCCAAGGACAGTATGGCAATGAAACAAGTGAACTGCAAAATGAAGTTGAAGAGTAGAGACATTCCTGCGTAGAATGCGAATGCTCTTACAGCAGGCATACCAGAAAGGCCACCTAAATAACAATTGATTACACAAAACACAATACTCTAATTCTTCCATATTCTACATAAAACAGTACATTGCATTGGATGTTCTGTGACTTACCGAGGAAGAAACTAGCTGAGTCAGTGAAAGAATTTAGCAACATTGACGGAGCTACCTCGCCGATTATTCTTCCAATGTGCTTAGCTTTTGTTTCGGACGGTAACCGCTCAGATCGTTGGTAATGTTGAACCATAATGAATATATTGTCTACCCCTACCGCAAGGACAAGGAAAGGTATGACTTCGATTATAATTAAGGTTGCAGGCACCCCTAAATATCCAAAAAGGCCAACTGAAGCAGCAACTGATGCCAGAACAATGGAAACTCCAGCCACTCCAAGCGCAATCTGACTGTCAATCTGAAGAAGAAATCATATTAACTTTAGCGTCATCTCCTTCAAATGATATAATAGCGATAAAAGTATTAACTTAAATAGGGTACCAGTAATCTAGAAACACTGTTGATTTGTCCCAAGTTGACAGCAATGTAAAGGAACATAATTAGGTAGGAAACCACAACCGTTGTGATTTCAGCCTCACTTTCCCTTTTAAGTTCATCTTGAATGCTACGCTCTGAAGAATATGCTATATCCATAAAGGAAGGTTTCTTGTATTTGGTGTAGCTTTTCGTAAAATTCAGAAATTCCAATTCCCATTCTCTCGCAGGCTCTATCTTATCCTTTTCATAATAGTTATTGACGACGTATGTTATGATAGCTGTGTTAGCATCAGCAAAATGTGGTTCCTCTTCACTTCCTGATTTTCGGAATCCTCCCAAAACCACATTAGGATCTATTGGTCCTCCGAACGGTCCTAAACAACTCTGCCCCAGCTTTGTCGAATCCTTGGGTGAGACTGGATTCCGTGAGCAAAACTTGAAATGATCGAGGTAGTTATCAACGACACCCTCTGCAGCTTCTGAATTCGCTTCCTTTTCAATTTCTTTTTCACTGTACTGCCACCACCCCAAATAACTGAAGATACTGCAGTGATCATTGTCGGGATACAATGGCTTGAAGCATATGCTGGATAGGGTGACATTATTCCTGGTAGTTATCTGAAAATATACAAACCACATTGGTTGAAGCTTCCGCATAAAACAGAAAATCAGAAAATGACCAAATTGTTTAAACGTTTAACTTACGGCTTCAATTTCCTTTTGAAGTTCCAAAACAGCATACATGAACGTTTTATTGAAAATAGGTCCAAACCTTTCTTCGCCATCTGATGAATTACGATATATAGCCATGCTTTCATCATTTGCAGTAATTATTAAATGTTCTATTCGATAGAAAGGAGCAAATGTTTGGTCGAAATATTCTTTTTCCAAGCGTGATCTTGAATTTGGGGCTGCCCACAGTTCTACAGGGTCGGTTGTCACTTCAAGGCGAAATATTCCCAGGCACAAAATAGAAGTAAGCAATATACCAGGTAGAAGAACCGCCCATGGCTTAGCGGCACACGCTGAGAGGACACAGAAACATTATTATAGAAAATGGTTTTCTAACGATGATTCGGAAAACAATTATTATATTTAAAATTAAAATTACTTTCTGCGAGAGATCTAAAAAACCGATTGATAGCTTCTTCCGAGTTTTTCCCCATTTTCTCCATGAAATCAACCTCGTCACTTGGATGCTTTGGTGGCATTACTTCTTCCACTATTCAGATTTTAAAAAATGTCTTATTAAGAAATCTAAAAATTCGGTTCAACAAGGTAGGCATTATTGAATTTTTCTAGAGAACTTACTTGAACCAATGGAGTACTCGGAAGAATCGTAATTGTAGTTCGTGAAAGCCATCAATATGATGGTTCCTGCTCCAATAATAAAGGTCAAGATCATTATTACAACCATTCCATGATAACCGAACAAAGTCCACTCTTCGGTAATAGGTGGCAATGGTTGTGCAGCAGGGCAACTATCTGGACAATCCACGCATGAGCATCGCTTATTTGACCCCTGTAGCGGTATAAAGGATTTATATTTGTATAGATAGTGGTCTTACGGCGCTTCCTCTAATGACATGAACTAGGAATGCATCAATGAAATATTTACCGGAGGCACTTCGGCACAGCTATATGTTGGTACATCCAGTGGTACGAAGCCACCCTTTAATTCACTGACATCCCCTCCAAATCCTTCCACAAGTGTGCCGACAATACCAGCGAAATCGATTCTAGGGTCAGCTCTCTCCAAATCAATCGGTTGGTAAATAATATCGAAA
The DNA here is from genome assembly GCA_034687055.1 of Heteromurus nitidus. NCBI lineage: Eukaryota > Metazoa > Arthropoda > Collembola > Entomobryomorpha > Entomobryidae > Heteromurus > Heteromurus nitidus. The sequence continues at coordinate 6,894 of JAQFZW010003695.1, read as the reverse complement.
GGACTGTGAGTGTTGGTTGTGGATCCCAGAAATTCGAACCATCTTTCAGCAGTGCACCGGTATGAGCCCCAAGGACCACACATAATATCAAGCGCTGGTCCATTCGTCGTGCTCATCAATACATTCTTGCAGCTTTCAAACGTACGATCAATGTAACGCTTGGATATATAGAAGTCGAGTTTCCGTACTATTTCCTTCGGCAAGTCAGGGTCCATTTCCAAGGCATCTTCACTGGTCGGTGCGACTTCGGTGACATTTAGGAATTGATACTGATTGGGAGAACAGGTGAATTCACAAAATGACCGACGGAAGTTGTGGAAGCAAGAGGGACACCTTCCTATAAGACTTTGAGGAAGTGCCAGGTTTTGCGTGAGCTGATCTACTTGTTCAGGGCTACAGCATAGGGTCGAACCATACTTTTCTAAAAGCTCTGGGCAAAACGTCTTTAACGTGTCGTGGTAGTCTTCATCTAAGGGAACTGGTGCATGGTCCACCTTACATGTTTGTTCACCAAACTCTTCATAATCCCCACATAATCCGTACATCACACATCTTCCGCTTCCCTCAGTCTGATGATTCTCTAGAATTTCAGTCGAGCTTTCTGTATCAGTTTCAGCGGACGAATTGTTTGCTAAAACCTGTGAATTAAGAATAAAACGAAAAGGGGTTTGATAAGTAAAGTTAACTGATCACATCAAATTTATTCAATATCTGCGTTTGAGTTTGAGATCGATATTTCACCCTAATTTTCAATTTTTATAACTTGCATTCTTCAACCCCATTTCTTTCGTTCTACATTCCTTTACTTATATTTTATTTTATCATGCTAAAATTAGATCTTAGATTTGCTCCTTGCTGCATTGCTCCAAGTTCAAGATTGAGTTCAGCAACTAGGAGTAGTTTAAGACATCTGGCATCGCAGTACATTTTTGATTTTTCATATCAATCTCAATTAAATCTGAGTCTATTAACAATTCAATTAGTTAGAGCGTAGCTTAACAGCATTCGTCTGGGCATTGAAATCATCTTCATCTTCGCAATTTTGTATCTCACTGACTGAACTCAACTTTCTAATTTGCATGTGCCTGGATCTGGACCTAGTGGAAGTCATCCATATCGCTAACACAGGCCTGCATCTATTACAATTGTTATTTTGCAGGAACACACCAGCTAAAATAAATCGCTGATAGGTGGAAGAAAGTTCCGTGTTATTGTACTACGAATACAAATACAACATACAATTACATTACAACCCAACATGCAATAATTAGTCTAGCTCGTCTAGATCCAACGCTTTCGTGCAAAATTGGCCACGCCTCTTTCTTTCTCTGGAAGTGATGGCTGTGGACCATACACAACACCGTTGTAATTCCTTGCTTAATATTTATTATATAATATATATTTAATACTTAATATAATACTCGTTGGAGTAGCATTGTATTTTGTGCTAGATTAGGTCTTTGGAATAATCGAGATTGAATGAATTTCCGTGTTCGTTCGTATTATTTGCTATAGATTTGTCTAATGCAACTGAAATACGAAAGGCTGGAGCTGGAGAAACACTATTCTACTTCTATTTGAATAGACAGGCATTTTTGCGAAAATCGGAAAATCTTTATCACGACAAACATGACTCAACAAGGAATTATCTTTCATATATTTCGCAATATCTTTGGCACTTTTGGCAGTCCTACCGAACGGAGAAAACGGGAGCAGCAAATTTTTCCATTCTGCTCTCAATTCTCTGTAGTTTTAAAGAAAGCTAACTTCCATAACTTCACATTATGCAACGCGCTTCTTGTGATTATGATGATAAATGATAAATGCCTAGTAAATGCGTTTATTGATCCCAGTAGTCCATTCCACATTCCACCCATCGTATTTCATATTTCATCGACTCTCTGCTTATGATGTATGATTAGGATTTCTGTCTTCTGGACTAGTGGATCGCAATATTCGTGGCTTCGAAGGTGTAGTCTCGTTTCACTCTCAAGCAGATTATAAATCAGTACAATTCAACAATTATGGTCATGTTTCGTTTCCTTCTGATGCGATTGATCGAAACAGTGTGCAATGAATGAAATATGAACAAATTTTCCCATTCGTAAATCATTTGAGTTTTGTAGACCTTCTATTTGGGTAGTGCTCTATGATGTCATATTATTTATTGACAAGGGTTTCGTTCTGTGTCATGAAAGCATACACGTATAGTTGTAGTAGGTATTTGTAGTTCGTAGCCATTTCCACGAGGAGGTTCATCTACTGTCAACTGTTTCACAGCTTTTTACTAATTCTCACTTTAATCAGTGATTAGTTCGACGTTAAGTTAACCAAATGTAAGCATAGCCATAGCCATCATTCATAATTTACAATATCATATTGATAGTATAGAAATTTCCCCTCCGTATCCCTCAGACATTCATTCATGGAATCTAAACTTTATCCATGCATAATATGGCATATTAATATATTATTATGTCCTCTGAACCCCAACGGGCCCAGTCGAGCCGGATACAGGATTACCCTAGAAATGTGCGTTTATCGATTTGTTAGGAAAAGTTAGGCATTCAGGCCAACGGAAATTGTTCCTGTTAATCTTTGGATCAATATTAGCCTAAGTGAAGCATGAAGCATTGGAAACACGAAAAGGAGAATCGATGTTTGGCTTGGAGAGAACACCTGCAAAAACTCCTCCACTGTCCATTACTCACAATACTCATACAAGTAAACTGCATGCATGCTCACATTGCTCACGACGATTCACTTATTCACTAAACTAAATGCCTATCCTAAATGTTAGCTTGTATCCGCAGAAATGCACGTTTCGATTGTATCAATGAAAATGAATGCTGAATGCATGTATATTTTTATATAACAAATGTACGTAATGAAGCCGAGTCGGACAAATTTGAGTAAACTAAATTAACAGTGTGCCTTTACAAGCCTACACGTACACCTGGTCCAGCTAGGCAGCTACGTTACCAAACCAAAAGAAATGAGTTGACTTTGGCTTCTTTAGGGTAAACCGGCTTTATGGGCTAATTTGGTTCCACTTAAACATTTTCGAGAAATATATGTAAATGGACCTTAGCGTAAACGGTATATACTGTAATTTGATGCGAAAACTAAGAATAAATCGAATTCAAACAAGCCTAGCCTACATATTCTCAAGCAAGAAGAATCGAAGAATGTAGTATGCAGAAGTGCCTAATGCGGCAAGCTCGAGCCTCGAGTTGTAATTGACCAGTCCGCAATTGTTCTTTTTCGGGCAAATGCCGATATTCGATTTTTGCCCTATTTATTACATGTCCAGCAGAATGTGGTTTGATATTGATACTGAATATACCTACTATAATATTTACATATTATACTATCTACTATCTACTACACAGTTAGAGTAAAACAGTAATAATAGTAATACCATACCTTATAATTACCATAACCTGGTAGAAAAGCAAATTTTATGCATCATAGTAATCCAACTACAACGCTTAAATGTACATTAATATAGAATTTCGACTTTATACCTTTCAGACAATATGGAAAGAAAGGCACAGCGACATGTCTGCTTGTAACAGGACCTTTACTTCTCTGAACTTAACTCATTTTAAGCTTTTTTAGGTATGCAATACATTACAATTCGGCATTCGACCTACTACAATATAATGCACCTATATCTCTCCAGCGTAATGCCGACATGCGTAATTTTACCTGTTCGAATCTGTTTAGAATTCATCAATCCATATTTTGTCTTGTGTCTACTCTACACACGTACGTACGGCGTACGCAAACATGGTACAATTTAATGCGACACATGCCCCATGAATTGTCGTGGTCGCTCTGCTCTGTTTGCTCTGTCAAGGACTTCCAATACCATAAAATATTTACAGACAACAGAGAGAGAATTAATAAATATCAAACGATAACTTATCATCCAAGTAATCTTTCAGTAAGCCTACCACGTACAACACCACTTGAAACTGAACCTCCGGCATACCAAAATACCCTTGGGTATTATACTACATGAATCTCTAGATTGTCTAGATAGACTACCAAGCAGTATAGGCATATAACGATATAATATTAATATATGAAATAAATAATATTATCTATAAATTTAATTAAACGCAGTCGCATCATTGGTAATGTGTGTGCACTTAAAATGGCATTACACAGTCAGTACACACTACATTAAATTTTGAAAACCTACACAACTTTTTTCTGTGACTCTCGTCCCGATCCCTCTAATCTATTGTACGCAGCGCAGTAGTGAAATATATAAACGCCAAATGCAGTAGTGCGACACGAGCAATCGTAGGAAATCAATGAGATCATAATTAACCCTACCGTTACGGGAGTACAGGCGTATCAATATATAGTTGTTATTACACTAAAAACGAAACACCTGTCAGCATGCGCATTCAGTACCTCCGTGGTATTATCATTATTATCATCAATTATCATTCCATTCATCAGTATATCAGCCAATCAGCCATTACCGCTTCACACTTTTTATCACGTTATTTGGCCCCAGAATTCAACTACATTTAATAATGTTAATTGAACGTTTCAAACATTGATATTAGTTGACTTAATAATGCTATTTCATGGAAATGGAAAAAAGAGTGCACGAGGAGTGCAGCTTGCAGATTTCATCCTACTCCCACTGATACTCCCTATCATAAATTAAATTAAGCAGCAATTGCTTAAAAGTCAGTAGCTTAGATGAATGTCTAGATCTCCTCTTGAATATTGGCTAATTGGAAACATTTTAACATTACAAAGTCATATATATCTTATCTACAATCTTGGAACATGTACGTGACATAATAACATTCACAATCACAATCACATATTTAAATCACATATGCGAAAGCGAAGAGTATTCAATTTGTGAGAAAACTAATGAGAATGAATGAGAGTGAGAGTACTGGCTTGAGAAGTCCAATTCACCTTGCAGTGTTATTTTCTCATCTTCACTTCACAATTACCAAGTTGTAACGCAAATGAAGGTACGACTTTCTATGAAGGGCATAAAATATAACATATTGATACAAAGCGGATGCAATCCATCTATAACTATCTTTTAATGGGAAGAGTCTTGCATTCTATTTAAGCAGTATGTATCGATACTGTTGTGTATAGCTGTAACGCGCAACTGCGCGCGGCGCAAACGTTCCAATCATATAAAAGTTCCACGTCTAATCAAGACCACGACATATTATGAAGAATCATTTTAACACTTAAACAATAACTTAATAAACCTATCAAATAATCATTTGTAATTGAGATATTTTATTTTGTAGTTTCTATCTCGACAGTGGAGATATCAGTGTAGGAGTGAGATGGTAAGAAAATTTAACTCGTGAAGGGAAGGAACATGCATACAAGGAAATTAATTTGTGAGAATTCAGTAGAACAAGAAATTGCACTTCAATTTTAATATAGTTCTAGCTCGTACAACATATTATTACTACACACCACACCCTACACAAGAACTGTGAAGGTTCAGTTAAAAGTTTTAGCCTAAAACCAACAGTTTTAGTTTTACTTTAACATAGTCTCTCGCAGGATAGGATAGTTTTAAATGCTACAAAAAAGAAGTCTGCTGTAGTATCATCAACATCAAGTATCAGTATGCACATTCAACCAAATAATTCGCCGAATTTTCCGAAGATCTGCACGTAATGTGTAACATGTGTATATACACACGACGCACACTTACTAAATTAATGGTGTACATTTAAATAGCATGATTGAATGCAAATTACTAAATGCTTTTCATTGTTGTATTGTTGTGCGTTCAATAAGTCAATAATCAACCTGTAGCACACTGGTTTTAAGTAAAGAAGTAAAAAAATCCAGAATACCAATACCTGCTGTTTTCATTTTCGTGTGTATCATTATCCCGAACCCATTTTTACATCTATTCTATGTACATCACTTTCTCGAGTTCTTCAGAACTCATCTCGCCTAAATAGTAAATCTTTCAGGGTATCCATCACTTAATACTATACCATACCCCATACACCATAAGAATAATGTAATTCTTAATTACTAATGCCAGTACATATGCGTAATTGCGTAAGAATATCTTGCCATTTCCTGTCACCTCTGTAGTCGTATAATTTTTTGGTTAGTTTATGTATATACATAATTATAGAATCGTTTTCAATTTCATGTTGCGCATTGCGATAGGATTGTGTGCATGAAATGAATGCACATCCCTAACGTCTTTGCTTAATTACAATGGCAGTTACTTTAGTTCAAGATATTCGAAGCGAATACGACAACATTCATAAATAAATAAATGACAAAATTACTATTCTTACCTTGTCACAGAGAAGTACTGATATAAGAAGAGAAGTGAAGAGATAGTGAGAGATCATTTTGACGCTGCTGGAGAAAGAAGTCTGTCTTCTCATGGTGGAGGTGGAGTTCATCTTCTTCATCATGATGTCGCTATATATTGATGATTGGCTACTAACAGCTAATTTAGAATGCGTAGTTTTGGAGGTGTTGAGTTTACTTCATGAGTAGACTGGTGTTGTGGGTGCAATTGCGTAGTCGGTTGGTATCCACTGCTAGGATTTTGAACTGGAACTGATGATAGGCTGGAATGATACCATAGTTATCACTCCATAACGCAGGATTTTCTTCGTCTACAAAAAATATGGCTCCGATAATGACAAGAACGGCACTCGATACTCGATGTCGTTAGTATGATGAAATTTAACGAGCGAGATCTCAACTTCACGCGGTCGTTGACCAGTAGTTTTAAACTCTGTTTTCTTGTAATTTTGTAAAAGTTTAATAAATCCAAGACTGCTAAACCCTATGGAAACTTCAATCAGAATGATCAGGTTATCCAAATATCATGCTGGTACGTTATGA
>JAQFZW010003694.1:0-12201 GCA_034687055.1 Heteromurus nitidus | reverse complement strand
TTACCTTTGCCTGAAAATAAATACGTATCACAATCACAATTAGTAATCAGACAGATGACAGAGTAATTCAGTAGTATACTATGGGGAAAATATCTATGAACTTTGACTAAAATACTATTCATTAAGTGTCTCAATAATCGAAAACGACTTACTCTATAAACATACGCCGCCCGCTTTCCGATGTAGAATTTCGCCTCCTCCTGACCACTGCATCCTTCAATTTTCAACAGGGCCGTATTCTCTCTCTGGTTCCTCAAACCTCTTTTGTACCCAGTAAAAACTGCTTTGGCGTACAAGCGTCCAGGTTTGTAGAGAGGTCGGGGTTTGGAGGGTTCTTTAGGCTTCTCCTGGATCTTTACTTTCTTTTCCTTTTTAGGAGCTGCTGCTGCTGCTGCAGGTGCTGCAGCGGCAGGCTTTGCTGCCTTTTTCGCAGCAGGTGCTTTCTTGGCTGCATCCGCCATGGCTTACCTAATATTTGGAAATAGATTAAAACAATTAGTGAAAGCTGTAACTGATCAATGCTTAATGTTTACAAAATTTTAAATTTCACAACAAATGACAAAGTTGAAAGTGCATGCATGCAACATGCCACCCTGTTGACAGTTTAAATTTATTTCTGCAATTTGTACACAACCCCAATTACCAAAAAACAAATCCATATTGAAAACTTGTCCACTGAACATGCTCACCATTAAATTAAAATTTTAAAATCATCAAAATTGCTTTAAACTTACCTAATTAATTAAATTTTCCAACCAAGCTGATCACCTTTTGCACAAACACTTCGTTTTGCTGGAATGAATGCTGGGTAAGTGAGAGAAGAGCCGACTAGTGTACCCAGGCATGCGACAAGTTCAAAGCTGATGCGTACTCAACTCTATGTGCAACTTTGAGTTGGGGCGACATGAAAGCAATCTTTGTTGGCGGTGGGGTGCTTTTAGCCACATACGCAAGATGGGATGCTTTGTTTTAAAAGCGTCTCGCGAGTAAACTCTCCTTTCCTGCAGCAACGTTCTACGATGCATGCACAATGCATATTGCAGAGGTCGGTCGGTCGGCTCCAGTTTTACTCGTATTTTCGAGTTAATATTTTTGTTTAGTTGAAATTATCGGCTCATTATGGATCAAACATTGATGTCTCCAACTTTTCGATGTAAATGTAAAGTCTAAATATCATTTATGCTCTTCTATTCGTTTTCAGGGTTAGGATCTGTAATCTAATGCCTTTCTGGAACTATTCCGGAAAACATTAATGATAAGTTTGGAGGAAGTTCGGAAGGTTCCAATTAATTTAATTATACACGAAAGTCGGAATGGCTTCAAAGGAAGATAGTCCTTACGATCTCCATCCAGTGTTTTCAACGATTGCATCTTCCATATTTAGTGATTTGGAAAAGCAATTGTCACTAATCAAGAATGCTTTCATCAAGTCTGAAGTAACCGACGAACATCCCGATCCAGGCTCTTTGTTACTTCCAAATGTCAAGGAAGTCTGTGAAGATAGTTCACAGGTGTTTGGGGATTGGTGCAGGTCTTTGTCGCTTCCAGAACTTGAGGTAACAGAAGGGACGGCACTGGAGGCGAAACGTGAGTATGGAAAACTACGGAGTGAGTTCGAGAACTTAGGTTTGCACAAGGACGATGTGGCTGAAAGTGGTGCACTACGGTAAGAATCATTGTGACCTTCAACCTTGAAAATATGCCAGTTATAAAATTATTCGTGGAGACAGACGTACTAACTTTTACAGAGAAGAAGATGAGAACATGCACAACCTTTTCTCGGACCTTGACCACATTATAGATGTGATTCATAAAACGAAGGAGTCTATACAAGATACGAATAACTTTTCTATTTTGGAGGAAGAACTGGAGAAAGCATCCGAAAAGCTGGATCATGAAGCAAAGCTAATATCCAGCATAGAGGAATGCAAGCAACAGATTTCTGAGATGAAGCATCAAATTCGGAATGTGAAGAAGGAAATTTCTCTCCAAGAGCAATTAAAAACGGGAGAAATAAATCGATTGAAGGATGAGCATCACATCCTCAGCTCCGAGGGGAAGGAAGCCTTAACCGTCACAGAATTTTACTTTGAAGCTGAAACCCTGAACATCAACTGCAGTCATCGGAATGAGCTCGATGAGAAGACAAAGGAAGTTAATCAAGTCAAAGGACAAATTGACAGGGACACACATTGTCTTGCTGTGATGGCATCGTGGACTGAGGACTTTTGCGAGCAACTTGACAGTAAAATTGACGAGTGGAAGCTGAAATTCCGAAGGGATGAGTTTGCAATGGACATGAGAATCGACTTGAAAAGAAAGGCAATCAAGGCTCAGGAGGAACTAATTAAGTCCCTTAATGAGACTGTATGTATACGTATATAACGCATATTATACAAACCACAAAGTATCTTTAAAACCATATCCAATTATTAACCTCATTAATGCAAACATGCATTTTTTGAGTTTTTCCCATTAACGAGCTGGTTATTATTGCATTCTTGTTACCCCTGAACATTGTTAATTACACAGCAGATGCCACACGTTATTAAATATATATGTTTGTATGTGTACATAATAAAGCATTTTTAATCATCACTCTTTATCACAATATATCAGATTGCAGAAAGACTGGAAGAACTGGCTCCGTGGGAAGCAGAGAAAGAAGTGGAAAGACAGGAAAGATTGACTCATATGAGACGCTACTATTCGGCACGAAAAATTCAGCGATGGTGGCGAGGATACATGGTACGTGAACTCGAATGCGAATCCCATGATCATGAATCCGTATTTTTTCGCCAATTAATTTCCTCTCCACGCAGAGTTGAAGCTTTTAATTAGATGGAAACGAATCATATTTATATATAAAGCATTCACATTGCATAAAACAAACAACCATGAAATTGATACTTAGGAAAATGAACATTGCTAAAAAGTACAAATTTAGAATGTGCTTATTTGTAGTGTTTTGTAATTTAACAGGTTAAATTGAAGCTGTACAAAGGCAGACGGAAGGTGAAGCCGATTCAGCCGAAGGTATGAAATTGAGAAGTTGATGAGTGCCTCAAGCCAGATTTCATTCCATGAACTCACTTCTCGTCAATCATTTTCTCGTATCAAGCCGGGAGTCAGTATTGCAAAGAATTCTTCATTTGTAACGAAAATAAACTACATTCATTTATTAGAAATTCCATTATAAATTTTATAGTCAAGTTAACATTCCAAGAAAATACTCTTTCCAGTTTGCTGTCTTTTCCAAACACAAGACTGCAAATTCGCAGAATTTCTTTAAAAGTTACTAACACAAAGTATGAATTTAAGCATAACATTTTGTGCAAACATTGCAAACAATGGTCATGTAATAACTATACCGTAATTAGTTTCTTTATAAAGAATATCTGCTTTGTCTTTTTGTAATGATGACTTAATGCAATAAATCAGAGGCAAGATTAGGCAGGATAATGTCTGAAAATAATTCAATAAAAGATGTAAATGAGGCTTAGGAGGCATGTGTCGTGAGGAGTCATCTATCTCCGAACGACAATTATTATTTCTCTGACAAAAACAACTTCAATTACGACTTTCCCAACATCCCAACCAGAATGTATTTACACTTCGAAAAAATACGTTTTGCGTTTAGGGAGAGTAGGGAAAACCAAGTGTGATTCAGCAGTTGAAGACTTTGGTACAGTGATCCTTCAACGTATGTAAAAGATGCAATACGGCATACACGCCAGAACACAAAAGCAAGAGAAAAGCCGGTGTAATAACATTTTCATTTGCACCGAGCTGAGCACAAGCGATGTGAAAGGGTTGAATATTACTACGACATGTAAGTATACAAAGTTATGGGATGCGCTCTGCCTTTGTGCTCGTGGTCTGGTGTGCAGGCGATGCGTAAAGCCATATTATAAGTTCGTGCAGTAGTTCCAATGTCACAGGGAACTTCCTGGGAAATATCAATAAAAATGCAATAATGCGACAAACCAGGGACGTCGCTCAGTGTTGACTGACAATAATAATACAATGAAAGCAGTGGCAGTGGCAATGATTCCGCTATTACTCCTGCAGTTGGGGATGGGATATGCATATAATGTTAATAGTTCCATTTTCATAAGGCTTTCCCATGTAAACAGACAAGGCACACTGATTTCCCCCACTCACTTCGCTCACTTAATTTCTTTGCTTGATCGTTTTGCGTGGTGGGTGAAAGAAACCAAAAAGGAAAGCAGACGAGTGAACGAACGGCTGCTTGTGGTGGTCATTGAGAGAGTAGAGAAAGAGAGAAACGATATCATCTTCTGTTCTGCGAGTCTCGGAGTTTCATCTCCCCAACATTTTTGCTGCTCCTTACTTATTGTTTGTTCGCTAGCAAAGCAGTAAAAGTTTTTAATGGCAAGGTTGGTGGTCGGAGTGACAATATGGGATTTGCCGCATGTAACGTCCTTCCATAATCTAATGCACTTTTCCGAACTTGCATTGTATAATGTGCGAGGAGAGTGCTTGTCGCTTGTGCAGAGTGCTCCCCACGTCCCTGAAATACTTGATTACATGACAATTCTCCAAGCTAATGGAGATGAATGAAGTCAAACATTGTCACCACTGCAACTACTACCACCTCGGCTAAATATGCAATACATGCATGTGGTGGTGCAGTTGCGTACGGGCGTACGTCGCCTCATACCACCGAGCATGTTTTATGGTTACACCCGTAGCCTTTTCCCAACGACATTTCTTGGCGTTTCGTTGTTTCAGTACACAAAATGGCTTTGTTTCGAACTTCTGAGAGCATGAAGGCAGCACCAGAAAAACAAATAGTTACCTTCTGGGCCGAATCTACACATGAGAAATCTAGTAGAAAACTAAACGAGCATATAAATATCACTTCTGCTCTACAATAATCGTAAATAATTATAGTCAATATAAATTTCACCTTGAATATTTTTTTTACAAATTGAAGTGTTTTTGGACTTGATGATACAATGTATTTAGCGAATACTGGGCCTAGGCATATGAATTACGAAACCATTTATTTAAACCATTTATCGATGCAATGTTAGGGTTCCATCTTCCATCCCAATTCGATACGTAAACCAAAACGAAGGTACATTCTTGCATTTATTTACACATCTTCTCTCAATGGTCTCAAGTACTGAAATTCACTCAACATTCATGACTCGAGTAAACGGGAGCACACATCAGTACAAACACAATTGTACACATATAAAGCATGTCGAAGGGCGACGTGAAGGGGACAAGATCATAAATCAAATCGCGTTTATCCGGTCCCATAAAGTGTGTTCATTACGCAACGATCCTCGCCTTCCGCTGCTCTGGGATTTTTTTTTTCATTATTGCACCACCAACAATATCAACAGTAATGACACTAACACCAGTGTACACGCGGCCCGTGGCTAACATTGGTGTGGTCCATAAACCATGCAGAATGCTCTGAGTAAATGTTTTCATTCAGAAATGGCATTCGACAGAACCTGGCATCGAGCACATAAGTGCGTATGTATAATCGTATTGACAATGCCAGAGAATCGTGTAAAAATCACTCAAAAGTTTGCACTTTTTTGAGCTTGCACACTCGTCGCAGAAATGGATGTGCGCATGAATTTCTACCGCGAATGGAAATGATTTACATTAACTTGTCAAACTTTATAGTTCGTCAGGAAATCAGACCCAACCATTTCTCGCATTGGCACTCATGAAAAGTCGTCTTTTCTCTATATCCATCTCCCCTTTTCCTCTCCTCTGGTTAACGATCCGTATTTAAGTGTTTTTATTTTTATACAATGTGCAACTCCGGTTCATCCCAAAACATATAATTCACATCTCAGTGAGTTTCCTTTCATTCACACTGACATATTCGGAGCAGTTCTAACAAGGCGCATCAGTTTGAAGGAAATGTATCAACACTCCCCAATTCGAAGACAAGAGGGATGAAAACGAAAATTGCCCACTTCCGATTCTCGCCTCTGGTCGTCATTGTCAACTCCCTCACTCATTCCAGATTTTGATTGTCACAGTTTCTGATTTCAGACTTGAGTGGGCTGTTGTCGTTTCGCATTGTTCCTAGAAAACGCGCTTTCGCAGCAACTGGACATTTATTTTGTTGTCCTATTCGCACTATCCTCTTTGGTATTGATTGATGCGCAATTCCCTGCTGAAGCTGGTATACAAAAATGCGTTCCTCATTAAAACTTGGAGGTCCCACACCAAGCTCCCACTAATGAACTGAAATAACCAAAGTTGTTGGAAAATGTGTATTACAATCTCCACTATATTATTCTCACGCGAAGAAAAGTTTTACTTGAAGGATCAGCATAATCAAAAGTTTCAGCATCACAAAATCACAAACCAAACCACTTTACATAGGCCGGACTCATGCACACACAAACACACAAGTCTCATAGACATTAGAGCGGACAGGGAAACAATAACGCAATTTCCTCTTCTAAAGCTCAAGTCATATGCATATAAAAACATTTACCAAATCATTATTATCCTTATCAAGCTGTTAATGTCTAGCTCCTGGTCCTCTCCTCTTTTCATGTTTAACAAGCCAAAACCAATGGACTCTCTGTTTCTCTACGCATTTCGACTACATCGTCTCAAACACCTTCGCTTAAACCTTAAACTTGTTTCAGTTATATGAGCACAGCAATAGCAACACCTCTCTCCTTGTTTTTTTGCTGATCTCTTATTCTTTCTTTTTAATTTTCTAAGCCGGATCCGCTCCGCTCTCGGAAAAAGAGGATAGATGGACGGACACGGACAGCTAGTCAGTTTTTTCCGTATTGTTGCCGTTGTGGTGTAGGTATTGTTTGGAGAGTTGCATTATTCCTCTACAATACACAAGTATATAAGCCTTTGATGGAGCCAATTATCCATGAATTTTCGAAACAAAAGTCGTCAAGAAAGAATACAAAAGAGGACTGGGATGATGCTGGAATAAATATAAAAAACAAGTGAAAACCAGCAGCTGCCACAGCTGCTCTAAGCAAAAGGAGTTTGGAAAAAAATGGAGATAGAGATCCTTATAAGAATGGTTAAAAATCCATTCATGTGTCTTCTCCTATATGTGTTGTATGTAGTTTTTATCGTGACTCTGTTTTGACGTTATGTGGCACACTATTCATTTCAATCGATGACTGACAGCGAAAAGAATGACTGGATATGGCTAATGCAATATTCATCAGATTCATTTCACTTTTGATTAGGAATTAGATGCTGGAAAGGGGTTTAATTACTCATTTTCATATTTCACGGGTGCTTTCATTTGCTACTTACCATATAGAAATAAAATCATGATAGCATCGTTTTGATAAATTTTCATAAAGTATATATTTTTGTATATACTTACACCCAAATGTCTACCGTATGATAAGCTATTTATCGGAATATACGTCGCAAGGCCCCTGCAATAAACATACATTTCTTATGATTTTTCAACAAATCGGATAGAGCATACGTATAATACTAAATAATACCCAATGTATCCAAAAAACGGATAAGCATTATCTTTTTCAACGATTAACTTACCCTTGTTTTCTGATCATGATCATATACATTACGGATTAGAGTAATAATATTCTGTGCTTCATGGCTTTTAGGAGGAGGATTTTGCATACATACTTTATTGAGCATTACTATACCGTTATATCAAGCCGGTATATCCTCGTTATATCCTATCTTACGAATACGAAAGCATTGATATATGTGTTGGTTGCGGCTTCTTACTATAGTCGGCTTCGGCACCCCAGTATTGATGACGCAACAACACACATGTCTCTAATGAAGCTCAAAAACACATTAAACACCGTAAAGAGTTGTCAACAAAGATGATATCCTCTGATTGACAGGTTGATTGATTGAAAATTTTCCAATTAATAAAAGCCGAGTTGCAGAACGAATTTCATCGTGGCGGAATGAAGGGGAGCGAATGAGATTAAAGCAATTTAAGTGAGGAGCTCTGTTCTGCATTTCAAAGAGGAGTCTGTCTCCTGACTTTCATAAGGGAAACGCGTATTGTTTTGGAAATTGTTGATCACATTGTCTCGTCTAGTTAATTATAAGAGGCATCAGCGTAAATAGCTATTTTATGGAAAGCTGTATGTATTTGTGCTTTGTCCAGCATTTTTTCACGTTTTACATTTTCCTCAAAGTTGACGATGAGTTCATCCAAGAGTTGCGTAGACCTTTTTTGTCAGCGATCTGCGCATGCTTGGTTTATTGCATGACACATGTTAGCTCGAGCGTCGTTGTAGGTTCATACTTGTCTACAGCAATGAGTGTCATTCCGTGGTCATTTCACTTGACAGCAAGAGTGGAAGGATTGTAAATCTTATACCTGAAGAGGCTAACTGTTAACTGTTATTGCTCTCTGTACAAATTGAATTAGGATAAAATACATAAAGTGTGTGAAGGGTCTTTCCTTTCCAGCAGTTGTTTTCCGTATAACGTTTCAAGAAGAAGTCTCTTATGAACTTTCGTACATGTTCCTGGCGCAATTTATGTTTATTGCTTAACTCTATTCTGACTCCCTCGTATTCTTCCCTTCACAAACACTTCCATTGAAAAAAAACTCTACCAGAGAGTTGGTGGTGGTTTGGTTGTAGTAATAAATGTAATTGGGCTAGTTAAATTACTGAAGTGGCTTTGTCCTGTTGTGAGAAAGCCACCCGGTAGCAAACAATAAAAAGGAACACAAGGGATTGCTCTACTCACTATTTATTTTCAAAGTAATTCAATCAAGATTTTGAAGCTTGTCGTTCCACTGGACACTATTACTATTCTCCTTCACCGGTCCGGTCCAGGCAGAGGTTATTGGAAGACTGTTTCGTTCTAATTCTGGACTTCTTTGTTCCACACAATATTTTGAAGTCAAGTTCATTCTACTTACCAATAATATCATCATAAAAACAAATGACAAAAAATACAAACACCCATTTCACTTTGTATTATCGTATTACTCGAAAATTTATGTCGGTACAGGTTCGCACGCTCCCATTTAGCAGATATTCGGGTGGTCTAGTCTTATTCATTCAATAAAATCGTCGATTGCGCATTGTCATCGGCATCGAACGATCTTCGTCCATGTGTGCACTAATTTATATGTTTCATGTAGCAGGAGTAATTATATTATGATTACGATTGCTTAGGAAAAAATCTGCTGTATGCACTTTAGAAACTAAAATCTTATAACTTTCTAGGCTCGGAACCCATTTTCTATTGAAAGAAGATCTAACTCCGTTACGCCGTTTGTGCTAACATTGGAAGGGTCTCTTCATTGTAAGACAACCAGAACCACGCAAATGAAATGATGAGAAAGAAATCTAAAAAGAAAATGCTCCTTAAAACGTTCCTCTTCCCCTCTCTTTTATTCTTCTATTTTTCAAGCATCACTTCCTCTCCTCACTGTAAACAGCCTTTTGACTTGAAGAACCACAAAAAAGTTGACTTTGTAAAAATGATACAATATTTTGGTTATTTTATCAATGCCAGTCATCGAACTGGTATTGTTGAAATAAAATGATGCCTTACAAAGGTGTATGTTCACGGGCATGTGTACAATCCACCTTTAAGTGTTTGTACACTCACCGATCCAGCCAAACACTTATTGTAAGATTGTGCTTCATTTTATAAGGACAATATTGTGTGCCCTCCTCTTAAAATTCCAAATACGCCATAATTCTTCTTCTGATCTCTAATGACTTGTGCAGAGGAATGTCAAGTGATGAAATAGAGTATTGGTTGAGATGTCAAAAATAATAGAGATAAATATGTAGCCAGCAATGCAGCTTAAGGAATACATTTTTGGGTATATTTTCACCGGCCTTTTGTGTGAAATGACATGACATCCTAACTAATTCCTTCAATATTTCAAACCATTTCCATTTCCAGGATGTCTGTTTGGACTTTAGCATATAAAGGTGATTGTAGTAAACGAATGAAACTCCTCAGGGTATACGGAATAGTGATTGTTTAATATGAATGCAATTTCAGAAGAGCAAAACTGGGCACAGTCAGAAACTCTAGTTCCTTAACAGTCTGCTGTTTCATCCTCACACGTTTTGAGGAGTAGTCCCAGGTTTGTTCACTGCTAAGCACCTTTTCAAGTGCAGAATGCATCATGCAGAGTGAGCAAAACTGCTAAATACCTACATTTGTTATTGTTACACTTTGTTACATCACATTGCCATTGCATTCAAAGATTTGAAGGAGAGTAAAAGAGAGATCCCTTCCGAATTTACCAACCCGAGTACATATATATACAAGCATTTCTCTACATAGCCACAGCCACACAGTCAATCCATAACATCTTGTCTAGGAATGCTTAGCACATCTCTCCAAATCCTTCGAAATGAAAATGTGTACTACGCGTACATATATGAATAGGGAATGAACACAGAAAATGCATATCCAGCAAAAAAAAAGATATCCACATTTTTTGCTCCTTCCTTTACTTCAGCCTGGTTTTGACTAAGCCAGACCCCGAAATCTATGAGGCTTTGAGTGGAGTGCACAATACGGATTGATATCCCGCTGTGGTCATCCACAACACAAAAAATGTAGAATAGAAATGCAACAAAACTGATGAATACTAAATGTTGCTTTACTCCGTCTTTACTAACTTCACACACACCAAAACATTTTACGTATTGCGAGAGATGCATATGGGCAGTAGTGAGTTGGAATGAAAAGTTCATTTTCTCCATAAAACCTGCCAATGCCAGCTCCACCATACTACGTAGTCAAAATACCATATTATTCTGCAGCGATACGAATGTTGTACGAATTGAAGCTAACTTAATCCATTTTTGTTCTTTAAATTTAAACATTACCACTGATTAAATATTTGTAAGAACTTGCGTTTCAGAACGAATTGGGGACTGCAAATTTTTTGTGTTCCAAGCGATTACCGAACATCATTACTTCCATTCCTTCACTTTTGTGAAGCCGAGCCACTCCCAACCAATCCTCCTTTCACCACCCTCAAGTACAATTATGAAGTTTCAAGAATGGGAAAATATAAATAAATCCAATTGGTCCCGTGAACTTGCCTCATTTTATAATCATCAACTCGTAAAGTACACATCAAGCAGACAGAGGCAAGCTTAAGAATAAAATCGCGTGTATGTATGAACTGTGAGTGAGATTCGTACATACGTTACGCATTACAAAAGTTCTCAATTCATATTTTCAGTTGCAACTTGAAGCATGACATAATATCCTCAGCGCTATCAAATGCCGTAGAATATGGCGAGTGTGAAGTCCTAAGTCACCAATATAGCTTGGTCGGAATTGAAATATTCTGCCTTTTCTTAGTTCTTATTATTACACGTGTCTGTTATCCACTCTGCACTTCACTGGAACATATCTGGTTTAGGGTGTGTGTAGAAAGAAAATGACATAATCCCCCATTACCTGGCATCTATTTCTATTCATAAATCATTATCCGTATCCCAGACTTCAACAAGGGAGGACCCTTTGCATTGTATATATTTGTGTAGAATCAAATGGTATGCCGACCGAGTCTTCGGTTAAATATGCCATCCAATTTCCTGTGAAATGCAGGTAAAATGGAAAGGAATACAAAAGTGTGTTTCACATTCAATGTGCTCGTGTAGATTTCAATATCGCTCGCCCCTCAACCATAAATGAGAATGAGATTGGTTGAAAAGAATGTACTTCTTACGAGTCGTCATTTTAACAGTTTTTGTGAGCCGTGGTCATTGGTATGCATGGACCAAGAGAAAACGCATCAGCACAACATATGACACAAATGAGGCAATGAGCATGGCCCTACCCTATAATAGGCAGTTTTTATCTTTATTTAGCGAGAGGTTCCATAATTGTATTTTCTAATTCTACTATAAAATCGAGGTTTAAATATGTCATGATTAAGTTACTATTTAGCGTAAGCTGCTCAAATGAGGAATAGAATAGAAATAGAGTATGTATTATACGTCTAAGTAGTACTGTTTGTAAATTATTTGGCGAGACTTAATTATAGACTTAATTATTCAAAGCTACACGTATGATTAACAACGCCAAAGAGATACAAACGCCAGAGTGAAGAGCTACGGCATGAATGCCTCCGGGTCTGTTACATTTTGTTGAGCTGGGAGCGTCGACATCGGCGTAATAGAAGGACGGATCAACAAGCGTGGTCTTATCACCTTCCTGAGG
>JAQFZW010003693.1:0-12202 GCA_034687055.1 Heteromurus nitidus | reverse complement strand
GTAAATTGTACATGAATTGAAGTATTTATTATAATAATTGACGTGCTTAACTATGCGTTATATATTTTACAAGAAAGTTTTAGCATGCTAATCATGATGTACATAAATAAGTGCACATCAGTCATAACAGTACCATAACATCATACCAGGCTACTCACATAGTCACCTTATATTCGTCAACATTCAGATTCGTTTAATAAATACGGCAAAAAATTGTCTCATTATAAATCGACGAGTGTTGCATATATGAATGACATGAATGTTCCAACGGTCTCACAGGAATAAATGAATCAAGTGGTTATATATAACTCACGACATATCACGTTTTCATGTACCTTTTAATTTGAACACTTTTTCAAGACAAACATAAAAAGTGATAAACTTGATTCCAATTTATTTTCTGGATTTCTCCAGAAAATTGTCCCTTTAAAAATATATTTCCACAAGGTCAGGTTGATCTTATTAGTGCAATAAGTGCTTAAATACCAAATATACTAAACGTCAGTCAATTATTGTTTACAGAAATTACGATTTTCGAGCTAAAATAAAATTTGTGCAGATAATTCGAGTGTGATGCATTATAGTACTTACTTATAATAAAACAAGTGTAAAATTCCAGAATAAAGAAATAAAAACACAATTACCACAGCATGTTTCCAAAAACAAAGTGGTTTTCAGTAAATACGAGAAACAGAAATGACATAGATCAGAGCACTTATATACGATAAGGGGATACAAGTGCGCATAAAATCTGTGCAAGTGCAAGTCTTCATTCAACACATGACTAAAAATAGGATCTGAAAATTAGACAACTCAAAATTTTGCAAAGCCTTTGTTCACCACAGCCATAACGTCATCAAGCAAATAGCCTTGTGGCATCACAGATTTTATCACGATGCCCCAACAACAAAGATTGGTGCGAGGAAGCAGTGAGCACATGGACTCTGACATCGGAACGGATCCCATCTCAGATGTCAAGTATGAAGTATCTACCAAAACAAAAGTGCAGAAAGAAGTACGTTCAAAAATATTGTTATGTGCTCAGTTAATTTTAATTAAGATCGGAATTAATTCGGAAAGCCGGTGGAACATGTGTGACGACGATGACAAATGTTGACGAACTCAGATGGCACAGCACAGAGTGGTTTAGTTTTTTTGGCAAGTGTAAAGTGACAAGATTGAAGACCAATTCAACAGTTTTTATTTTAATAATTGTGACAAAACCATGTCGTACATCCTCCACTGCACAGTTTGCGAGAATGACTTCAACACAAGGAGCAAGTGGCTTCATCATTTGCTCGAGAGTGAACACCAAAAGAAATCGCGAGATCAGTTTTCCCAGTGGGATGACACGGTGAAGGCATGTGTTGTCGTGGTATTCTCCAGTTTTCCGGTTGCCAAATGTGATGCAATTCTTCAACATTTTTCCAGTAATCGGTGGATGGAAAACAAAGGATTTGTTGAGGATGACAAGTTTGTCATAGTCACGGATTTTGTGTGGTTTCCAGAACGCCCTTGTTTGGGTTTCCTGCAGTTCGAAAGCAGGTATTAATACGCGGTATGCTTGGCCTCAATAAATACGAACCGTGGGTTCAACTTTTTGATTGTTTTACTATTAATTTTGAAAGTTTTCATTTTCATTAATTATCCATCTCCTCGGAATTGATTTTTATGTTTTAGAGCTAAAGTAGATGCCCTTTTGCCTCGGAGCAGTTCGCTGGAGGTCCGCATTGGCAATCAACTTGTTCAGTTGAAGAAGGCCGCAGATTACATGCAGCTAGAATGTAAGTATTTCAAAAATTAAATTAAGGCATATTTTTGCAGTAATAATAAAAAGCATTTCAAGTGCATGATACTCATTCAGCTTTTTTTGGCTTCTTTAGGGAATCAACTTGTTCCAATGAAAAACAAAACTTGTTATCCCGACCCGCCAAATAATTTAGTTGAGAATAGTCGTAATAATATCTTGCGGGACGCGCCTTCTGAACCAGAACCAGAACAGCCTTCTAACGCACAAATCACCGAACAAGGAAATAATGGGAAAATAATTAGAAAAGGCTTCGATTTGAAAATCATTCAATATCAGTACGGATCGATTCGAGAGGAAATGACAATTCCAGATCGTGTTTACAAAACGCGCGTGTTGTAGCAATGAAGTTGGAGTCCGTGTTCTCCGACCGATTCCCTAATGCACGGGCGATCCTGTTTCGTAACCACTACTTGGCATTGTATAATGGAATCAAATATTTTGGAAACGATTGCGTGCTGCTGCTATTTTTACTAACGAAATCTGGTATGACTACGTCGATTGTATACATTTTATTTAATTCTTCAAAAAAAATTGCATCTAACACTAGTTACCTACATATAAAATTCTCCTACTTTTCTACAACAAGCACGCAATAATCCATTCCCCTACTTTGTAGATCACAATGCCTGCGGAGAGGAAGTTAACGGGATGCCGGCAGATATAATGAATACATTAAAGGATGGCTTTAATTCTCCGAAGGCAAGAAATCTGTTTGGTGGACGAGTTGTTGTAACGGATCAGGAAATACCTTATTGCGCTTCGACATTCATCAGCAACATTCCTGAATTAAAATTTAATATAATAACGGATGCTCGTCTACTACCCGAAGTGCAAGCATGCCGCCTACTTAAGTACATGATGAAATTTGATACTCGAGTGCGACCACTATTGACTCTCATCCGATTTTGGGCCAAAATCAATGCTGTTCGAATTTCTGACAAACCGAGAAAACCTTACCAAACAACGGAATCCTTTCATCTTGACTGGTTTCATATATTTTTCTTGTGTAACAAGAAACTTCTTCCAACTCCACGCGAAATCCAGCAAAACCCTCACGAACCTTTGCTTCTGGATGGAGTGGACATTGGATTCTCCGAAGACTCTCGTTACCCAGCTGAGTGGAAGTCACAAAACCCAGCCGCTGCTGCAAATTGGAGTGCATGCCTTTCTGATGTTTTGTCGTTGCTTCTGGAGTTTTTTCAGTTCCTCGACTCCGAGATTTTCGGGCCAGGCTTTCAAAAGGTCATTTTCAATACACGGAATGGAAATATAATTAGTAAAGGGGATATATTCCCCACACATAAGAAATGGATCCTGCAGCCAATTGCATCCCTCACTAAAGATGAGATGAAAATTGTGAGGTCACATAAGAGAATGATATATGAAGGATACAATTTATTTATTTTACATCCACTCTACTTAGGATGTTTAGGCGAGTTAGTGATGGGTCGCAGTCTATTGTCACATAATAGGACGATTATTAGTCAAACTAGGAAACAACTTGAGACAAGTTTCCGAAAAAGGGGAGCGAGTGGTGAGATTGAGTTGATTGGCGATTTTCGTTTGCGAAAGATTTTGGAGGTTAAGTGTGTTCGAGCTACAGTTTCTTCAAAAAATTCTTCGTAGTAAATGACGTATGTTTATTTAAAGTGCGGAAATAATAAAGAAAAAATGCATTTTCAATAAATAAAAATACAATTCAGCCAGTTCCATAAATACAAGAAACAAGTTGATTGCTTATTTGTTGATTTGACATGATTAATGCTGAATATCTTAACGTGTCCCCAAACGTAGATTTATATCTCCTTGAACTGCCTTTGACAGGATGGCTTCGAAGTCACGTACTTTCTCTGTTCAATCATCGAATCCTCAGATTATATTGCAAATCATGGTGCATTCAATATAGCTCACATAAAATGTTAACTGAAACTGAGAGGTCGGCCCAGTGAGATAAATATTTGCTGCTTACATAAAAAGTGAGATTATCCAACCCAAGAATGTTATTATTATTATAAAAGTTTTCATAATTAAGCACTTTCCATCCGTATAAATAAAGCCAAATTCATCAGCCTTTCCAGCAGCGAGGACAAATAGATAACTTTCCATTCGTTGTCCAACGGCCGCACACTCCCAAAGCAGAGGAATATTGGTCTTAATGTAGCCAGAATTCTTGTGTCAATTTTCCGTTTAAAACCTCCAACGGCGCCCATCCTCCATCGCCACCTTCTTAGCATGAAGATACTGAAGGAATAGCAAATTGTAGCATTTTTGAAACCAAACATCAACAACACAAGCATCACGATTGTCATTAAAGGCGCAAGCCAGTACAGATGAATCGGGGCCACATCCAGTCCAACGACAGTCATGGCGGCGGCAACCATTAGAAGCCCATGGCCAATTCCGAGCATGATAAAAATGTGACCAGAGATCACTTCTCGCCCATGAAAATGAACTAATGAGAGCCTAATGTAGATTCGTGTTGCCATGGCTAACTCAGTTTTAGACGTTTTGTAAATATCCTCGAGAATTTCGTTTATGCACTGGGAGGCAACCAGTACCTGCACTGTACTAGCGCACACACTTCTGCCAAGTTCGAGAAACCAAAACAAATACATGATGAAGCTCGATAAGCGTAGGAGCACCCACAGAATGCTACTGCCGTCGTCGAATGAGAAATATTTGAAAAATAAGAGAATTGGATCGATCGGAAATCCGAACAAGTCGGTGAGTAGGAACAGGACAGCGCCAGCGATTGAATAAAAGTGAATGTTGTGTGATACGAAGCATAACGCGATCCCAAATTTGTCTTCGGTCGCAGTCCTCCTCCAGCAGCGGATTAGGGATTGAGTGGCAGAGCGTCTTCGAATATTTCTGTCATCGTTTTTGGTAGGATTCACCTCTTTTTTTGAATGAGCTTTCTCGTCGCGAATCCACAAATTTGCATGGATCACATCGTTCAAATATTTGCATTGGTCCAGCTTATGTCTGGAGGAATGCAGGTAACTTGCGATGGCATATAAATTGTAGAAAAATATTTGAAGGGTGATGACCCAGTTGAGTGTCGTGTTGAGTTTGGGCGAGTGGAGTCCCACGAGAAGGAGGAATGTGCAGATGAGAAATATAAAGGAGAAAATGAAGGTTGAAAATAGTATCCAGGGTAGAACGCGAGTGAGCTTGGTGTGCTCAAATATTTGCAAATCTTTGTTCCAGCGGATTGCCGAGGGGAAGAGTGGCAGTTTCCTGTAAATTGACTCGTTGAAGTCTAGAACTTTCCGAACAAGCGGAGAAATCATGATAAACATCAACCGAGTGATCCTTACAAAGCTCTGATAAGGTTGTTGTATAAAACATTTTGTTATGCTTTATTTGTTGAGGACACAATTGCGATTGACAAAATTGTTTTTATGATTAAGAAGGTAGCTTTCATAAAAACAATTTTGTTTGCTTTGCCAAATTTAATGGAAATATAAAACGAATATCAAAATTTCTTCTTCAAATTGAATTTAAAAAATATTTTAGTGGATTAGTGGAAAATTGATCGAATTATAATTGGATCCAAAGATTATACGTTCAAACCAAACCAGTAGAGGTATTTCAAAATTACAATTTTCCAATTTCATGTTGCTGGAAGCAAATTAAATTGTGGATTCCGGACAAGCATTATGACAACAACTTTACAATTCATCCCTTTCGTTATCGGACATTATGATTTGTTCTACCACTCTCTACCATCGACATACGAGTTTTCATAATTACATACATGATCAAATATGTTTTTTATTAGATCCAAACAGTTTAGTTTACACATTAGATTGTGGATTCATTTTCAGTTGCATTGAACAATTACAGTAAATAATAACAGTAAAAACGAAGTTATATATATATAACTTCGTTAATTATAATTATATATAATTAACACGAAATTACAAATCGTCACATCTAAACATCTAAACACGTTTCTGCATCATTATTCCGATAGCATCATCATTATTATTGCATATAGTCTATCATTAGCATAATAGAGATCAGTTGAGTCAGTAAGAACATGACTCAACAACCGAAATCGAGATCACTCTCAGAGTGTATGGTAAAAAGCCTTTGTTCACAGCCACTGCGTCACTTCAACAAGCTCAGGATTGAGCAAGAATTCACAAACTTTTGCATCGAATGTGAATTGTCCGAGTAGATAACCAGACAAGTGTCAATAGTAATTTTAATCCATATCGGCATAGGATATTGTTTGCTGTACCATTTCACATCTGTATACCCTTCCAGCTGAATGAATCGTCACAACACCAATAAATAAACTGCCAATTTGACAGGTGAACCAAACTGGCGCATATATGAACCATATAACTAACATTTGACCTCATTCAGAAAATCAAATTCGACGAATCTCATGGAGAAGAATCGAATGAAATGTATGTATATCACTCACGACTCACGACAAGTCATTTGGTGCTTTTTCAATAAGGTAGGGACAGTTAAAATGATTTTTCACATCTTCTAACTTTACCTGTGTTTTAACTCTGTTATAGATTGGTGAAAATAAATTTCTGAAAAAGTCATCCGGTAGTGCCGCAATCCGCTATCGTTCTGAACTAACAGACGGACAGACAGCTACGGTCATGAAATGGCATGCGAAGCTCTTGTTTTACCTATGCGTATTATTTATGCAACTTTACAACTGACAACCTGCGATGTGATGCCACCGAATAGTTAACAACAACTTTTGTAAGCTTCTAAACCGGCGTTTCTTTGTGAGACGAGATCAGAATTCTTTTTCATGGAAATAAAAGAGAAATATTTACACGACATCCGGAAATAAGTTTTCGCTAACACCTGTTGCTCGTACTTTCCCACCTTCCAAGTAATAATGATTTTATTATTGTATGAGTCGTTCTAAACTCAACCAATTGGTGTTTTTAAACTGCTGACGAATTAAATGCCAGTTGCTGACTGCACACATGTTCTATTTTAAAGAAATCAATAATTCATATATTTGCAGATTGCAAACATGGTACATTTTTCAACAACGCAAAGTGACATTTTTAGACAAATATTTTGCAAAATGTGTTCCAACACAACTTCGCAGCTTTTCATTGGTGGACAAAACTTATGTTCCATTTGAGCGAAAATACATTTATACATTATATTATATCTAACATCTAACAATTATTCAATCCAATGATTGAGTTCATGTTTGCTTCAAAATTGGCGTGATGGGTTTGCCGGATTAATGATACCTGAATCATACTTTTCTTGGTTATAGATTGTGTTTTATTTGTGAAAGCTTAAAATTCAAACCCAAGCAAATAAATATTTTATCAACGCAAATAAAGATTCACGATAATTTCAGTACTTCTTTGAGTTAACTCACGCATTTTCTCAAATAGTCTTCATTTTATGTAAGAGTGAAAAGTATAATTGCTCATTTTCGGGGGACTTATTGGTTTATTCCTGTTTTCAGCTACTGACAGGCACACCGAGCATCATCCCAGGTCAATATTAAACTCATAATTATTTTCTTCGACAAAGTGAAGTAATAATTCACCCATCGCTTTTGCAGTCATGTCTTCGAACTGGAACATGAGCAAATCTGCTTACAAAAACTGCAAGAAGTTGGTCTCCAAAGTAAGTTCAAAATTCTTGATTTTTAAAAGAAACACAAATTCTTCCAGCTTTGAAAAGTATGAAATTAAAATTTGCCTTCTGAAGATTGTAGAGGAAAATAAAGAGACGGTGGTTTGGGTGTTGGACGACTGGAAAAATACCTGGGAAATTTTGAGGAAACACTCCACCTGCACAATTGAAATGGGCAACGCGTCCCTCATCTTCTCGCTCAGTGAACCTTTCTATTCTGGAAACGAGAAGGAGGGGACCTGGCTCTCCTTACTTGTCCAACCGCAATACACTTGTTCAGTCGCAGCAACTTCCAAAATGGAGTTAACTCTGAAATGTCAAGTGGACGAACTGACGGAGACAATCCACGACAAGCGAATATGGTTGGGTGTTTCGATATCCTCAGAAAAAAGGCTTCATATCAACGCAGAACTTCTTCCTCCAACCTACTTCACAATCAATGGAACATCCAAAATTATCTTGAAGGAGAAGTTCATTGAAATTTCCAACTCGAGCCAAGAAGAGAGGCTCCTGTTTGGCATATATTGCTGCGTTGTCAGTTTCAGGTCGGAAGTGCTGAAGAGCGGCCATCATTTAATGACTTAATGACGTCACTTCAAAATCCACAACCCCCCCCCAAGTAACCACTACCTTATACATTATAGGATAGGCACTACAGGTTAGGACCGTCACTTGAACTCGTGACACCCCTACCCCCCTTCGACATGACGTCATTAAATTATGTCCCCAGAGTGAAGAGGCACGAAGTGGAAGACTGCAACAGACGTCACCAAGAAAAGTAAGAAGGAATTATCAAGATTACTATCCTGGCTTAGAAAGTCACATTTTGGTAATACTAACCATAAGTTTATTTGTAAATGTGTAAATTTGTAAAAATTCCACGTTGGATCAATTTCCAAGTAATGATACAGTCTTTGGTATTCTTGCTAAATGCCAAAATAAATAATAAAAGATTATGTAAAAAAGTATTAGCTTCTGAGATTTTGCGAAACAAAATAATATGTCATTCTCATTTTTGTTGAAACCCTCGTTATCCTTGCAATTGTAATAACTGATGACATTTGAAATTTATATTAAACCAAACAGGTTACACACTGGATACATTTTTGTAATATGATTAAATAAATAATGTAGTGCATATGAAAACAAATTTAAATCAAAGCCCGTTTTACGTCATTACTTCCTACGTCCATCCAATAACATGAACAAATTCAGCGAAAATTAATCTATCAAAATATGACACGAAAATTAGTCATTTCATTACTCTCATCAGCATTTCCATCGCCATAGCGTTTTGGAAATCCTTTGTTCATCACAGCCACAGTCCACAGCTGTCAATTCAGCATCGGTGGCCTTGTGGCGCCACGAATATTATCGCAATGTCCCAATAAAAAACTTCGGTGCGAGGGAGCCAGCACGCACATGGACTCTGGATACATTCCAGTTCAGATATCAACACAGAAGGGAACACGTGTTGTCAACAACTATTAATTGTTGTCTGCTTGTTGCTATTTTTTCGCAAAGTTATTGACAGCTCTGGAATTTAATTTGGACACCACGTGATAGTGACACAGTTATTCTGACAAAACCATGTCGTCGTACATCCTCCACTGCACAGTTTGCGAGAATGACTTCACCACCAGGACCAACTGGCTTCATCATTTGCTCGAGAGTGAGGAACACCAAAAGAAATCTCGAGATCAGTTCTCCCAGTGGGATGACACGGTGAAGGAATGTGCTCTCGTTGTGTTCTCCAGTTTCCCGGTTGCCAAATGTGATTCAATTCTTCAGCATTTTTCCAGTAGTCAGTGGGTGGAAGACGAAGGATTTGTTGTGAATGACAAACTGGTCATAGTCACGGACTTTGTGTGGTTTCCTGAACGCCCTTGTGTGGGTTTTCTGCAGTTCGAAAGCAGGTTTGTACTTCATCACTAGCACTATAAAGTCATTGTTTAGGTTGACCTAATCAGTGATTATAATGCAGTATTAAATTTTAGCCTTGCTACAGTGACAGTCATTGAGTTGTCGTATTTTAATATTTTTATTTTAGAGCCAAGATAGATTCCCTTCTGCCTCGTGCCAGTTCGCTGGAGGTCCGCATTGGCAATCAACTTGTTCAGTTGAAGAAGGCCGTAGATTACATGCAGCTAGAATGTAAGTATTTAAAATATTAAAATTAAGACACATTATTGTTGTAACGGTGAATGAAACTATTACACAAGGCTTCTTATTACATCATAGGGAATCAACTTCTTCCAGTGAAAAACGAAGCTTGTCATCCCGACTCGGAAGAATTAGTTGCCAATGAACGGAATTCCGCTGTACAACCTACCTCGTCAGCGATGCCGGTCACATCTTTAGAATCAGAACAACCTGCCAACGCTCGTATCAGCAAAGACGAAAATAATGTAACCGGAAACCACTCCCGTCTGGAGACCCGTCATAATGAGTATCTGGCAGTTCTACGAGGAATGGAAGTGCGTATGCCCAAAAAAGTGCTGGCTGCTGTAACGAGCCTGGAGTCGGCGTTCTCCGACCGATTTCCGAATGTGCGGGCGATCCTGTTTCGCAACCACTACTTGTCCATGTCTAATGTAATCCAGCACAATGTGAACGACGAGGTGCTGATATTTCTACAAATGAAATCTGGTACGGTCACGGTTACGTCGTTACGTACGACTTTATAATCCTTTTGTTCACTGATGCACATAATATTTGTAATCATAAAAGTGATTGTTCTCCTACTTGCTAGAGTACAGTACCAGGGGAACCGAAGTTGACTTGCTAACTGAAGACACATTACAAACAAATACATTCGAGGACGTCTTTAACACTCCAAAGGCGAAACGGTTGTTTGGTGGACGAGTGGTTGAAACTGATCGGGAAGTACCTTGTGGTTATGGTTATACATTCACTAGCAACATTCCTGACTTAAAATTCACTATCATCACGGATTCAAGATTACTAGCGGAAGCACAAGCGTGCCGATTACTAAAATACATGATCAAATTTGATTGTCGAGCGAGACCACTTCTGACTCTCGTCCGATTATGGGCAAAAATTAATAAGGTTCGAATGTCTTGCAAAACTAAAACGTGTTTTGAACCTCCGGAATCCTTTCAGTTTGACTGGCTCCTTATACTTTTCTTGTGTAACAAGAAAATTCTTCCAACTCCACGACAAATCCAGAAAAACCCTCACGAACCGTTGCTTCTCGATGGAGTGGACATTGGATTCTCTGATGACTTTGGTTATCCAGCTGAGTGGAGGTCACAAAACCCAGTTGCTGATCCAAAATTGAAGACATGTCTTTCTGATGTTTTGCCTTTGTTCCTGGATTTTTTCCAGTTCCTCCACATCGAAGTGTTCGGATCCGACTTGCAAAAGGTCAGCTTCAATACGAGGGATGGAGACATAATTGACAAAAAGGATATATTCCCCAAGTCCAGGATCCTGCAGCCAATTGCGTGCCTCACTACAGATGAAGTGAGAATTGTGAGGTCGCACAGGAGAATGAACGTCGTATTAGAGTACAATTTATTTATTTTACATCCACTGTACTTAGGAAGCTTGTGCGAGTTAGATATGGGTCGTCGTCTATGGACACGCAATAAGGAGTTGGTTAGTCAAACTGGGAAACTAATTGAGACACGTTTCCGAAAATGCGGTGCTGGTGGTACTATTGAGTTGGTTGGTCAATCGTATTTCAGAAAATTATTGTTGATTACGTAAGTTGCGTTAGTTTTAGTTCAAGCTCAGTTTTCTAGACCAATTCATTCTTCGTAGGGAATGACCAATGTTAAATTGTGAGTTTACGGTATGGAAATAATAAAGAACAACATTTGAATTGAAGCAGGAAAAGAATTCGACCAGTCACATAAATACAAAAAAAACATGTGGATAGTTATTGCTATTTTATTCAATTAGCATGAGCACCGAGTATAGTATGTATGTCAATGTGCAGCAGTATTTTAACAAGTTTTCATAAATAAGTATTTTACAAGCCTTCATCCTTATAACCACAGCCAAATTCATCACTCTTTCCAGGAGAGAAGACAAATATATAACTTTCCATTCCTTGTTCAATGGTCGCAAACTCGCAAAGCAGAAGTACATACGTTGGTCTTAGTGTAGTCAGAACTCTTCTGCCAATTTTCCGTTGAAAGCCTCCAACAGCGCCCATTCTCCATCTCCACCTTCTTAGCATGGAACTACTAAAGGAATAGCAAATTGTAGCATTTTTGAAACCAAACATCACAGCCACAATCATCACGATTGTAACTGACGGCGCAAGCCAATATACTTGAATCGGTAGCAAATCCAGTCCAACAACAGTCATTGCAGCGGTAATCATAAGAAGACCATACCCAATTCCGAGCATAATGAAAATATGACCTGAGCTCACCTCTCGCCCTTGAAAATGAACCAATGAGAATCTAGAATAGATGCGCATTGCGAGAAATAAATCATACCTGTGATCAACCATCACCTGAAACATTGAAAAACCTGTGGATTTTCATGGACAACATGTCCGGAAGCATATATCTTCTAATCTAACCTTAAACAAGTATTAGGTAGCAATATTTAAACAAATAATTAAACGTGTGGTGGAAAGGGACTTTCCTAGGATTAAGCACTAATTAACAGGACAATATAATATTTTATGATTTGAAATTACATCCAAAGATTGGAATAATGTGGTTGATTAGGAAGTTGTTGAAAAAACTCTCTGAGCTCACTGAAATTTGG
>JAQFZW010003692.1:0-12208 GCA_034687055.1 Heteromurus nitidus | reverse complement strand
AATCCCATAAAAGGAAATGACAAGCACTTAAACCCCTGATTCATATAGTTTCTTTGTATTTTACTATGATTGCCCAGTACAAGAAAGTATTTTTTGTGAGAGAAAGCTCAACATTTTCTGTGTGTGCAAAAATATGCTACTTCGAAGTTATTGCACGTTTGATATTTGCATACCATAAAAGGTGAATCCAGCATCAGGCTCCTCCTCAAACCAAATTCATTCATGTATCAACACAATATATATTCAATTCACTGACACAAACATGTATTTCACACGGCGAAGAAAGTGGAATCCTTCTTTTCAAAGAATTTTGTATTTAAGGAGCAACACTGTCTCTCTTCATTCCTTTATCGTTCATTGCCTTTTCATCACTGATCTCATCACGTCACGTCACAACCACCCGCAAAAAATACTTATGCACGCACAAATGTCTTCTTATGTTCTTCACACTTTCCCACCTCCGTTTCGGGTTTCTTTTGTGTGTCTACTACACACAGTGCAGCAGTGGTGTAATAATAAAGATAACACCGTCACCATATACTACTGGGAAGATGTTCATTGATAGTAGTACTCCTCCACTAGTCTATGTGTAAGTCTAGCTCTGAGTCTGCCACTACGTCCACAAAGAGGAGAAAGTTAACTACTCCACTTTCCATATAATATGTGCCACACACACACACACGTTTCACGCATGCATTTCCAGTGACACCCGAGAAGACCACTAATAATAGTCGAGTAATAACAATAATAAAGGAGACGGAAATATACCATCAATTCAATGTCTTATATGAAGATGTTATTAGTACAAGTTCACGACTAGTAGCACACATTATTGTTGCATATACCACCTCAGCACGGCGATGAAGAGGACACGTCACACGCCATCACATTTACCAACCACTCACCATTCGGCCTGTGAAACGGATGAAGAAAACCACGCAAGAAAGAAAAAAGAACAAAAAATACTATATATTCTTTCATAGATATAACTTTTTTTCTTCCTTTTCTCTTTTATTTTTACTTTCTTCGAATAGTAGTACGCTTATACTTACTTACATGAGAGAGAGAGAGAAAAAAAAGTGAAAGGCAGGCAACCCTGGAAGTTATGTGGATATATTATTATTTTACACGCTTTTTATTCACATTGTTCCCTTATGTGTGCACGTACTGTCCTGTGCTAATAATCTCTTACGTTATCTTCCTTTTTGTGCAATAACAAGAAAAGATATTTCTCTCCTAGGTGTATCTCTCTTTCTCTATCTATCTCAGTTCTTGCAACTTTCAACTCACTAAAGAAAACCCCAAAAAACGCCTTCCTACTCTCCAGAGCTATATCTGAAGAGATATGAAGAGCGAATAAAATGTATTGTTAGTGGGAAAGTGTCTGTCTGTGTGTAGGCTAGTTTTTTCTATGAGCTATTGCAAAGTTAGTGTGCTAACGCGGTCCCAAAGTTTTTACACTTACTCACCACGTAGCACTAGTACACGGAGGAGATGCAACTCTCTCAGTTTTCTCTGTTTTTGTTTCTTATTGTATACTTTTCACATCCGAGAGGAATGCACACTAGAGCAGAGTAGAAAAAAACACCGAGTCGTCATCGTCAACTTCCTCATCATCAACGTCGTCATGCTATTCTTACCCACTTTCCCCAACTCTCTAAACTATTTTTCTTGTGTTAGACCACTAAACTGACTAAAAAAACTACTCGAGGTATATATATTCTATATTCCATATATACCTATACACAATTGTACACTTTCACTTTCCTTCTTCACAGCTTCTCCATTTCTCAGCGTTTTTCTACAAATGTGTAGTGATATCCCGTGCGTGGAAGTGGAGGATGCATGCATGTATCCTTCCCTCAGACTCGAGAATATGGAATGCTTGGGAAGTGAGAGAGAAAAAGCTCACTCTCCCTCTCTTCCTCTGTCTGTATATTCAGGGAACATATATTTCATCCTTATTTTTAGCTCTTTTGCCAGACTACTTCTTTTCCTTCTCGGTCTCTCTCTCTCTTTCACTCTCTCTCATCTTCCTCATACATCCGTGAGACCGATGAAATCCACTCCATGCATTGTGTTGCCCGTTGCCGTGCGCTCACATCATTGTACTTTCCCCGTGTACCGAACGTGCTACGTTTCCACGTTCATCTGTCCTCTTACTCTCTTCCTTCCTACGCTATACTTGATGCCATAATTCTCTATCTTAACCAGTGGGGAAAACGGGTTGGGATGAGAAAATGAGGATACACACATGTTTCTTCCTTTCTTATATATACGTGTTCACACACACACACTACCTAACGTATGCCGTTACTAAGCAGAGCAGCATACACTTCGGCGCGTAGTCTTGTGCTTCTTTCTCCTACTTCTCTCGTGTCAGTGAATGAGTGTGTGTGTGGCAAGGAAAAGTGATTTTCGAATCCGCTCACTCACTTTATTTCTCTTTCTCTCTCTCTCTTCTGTATTATTATTACACATCTCCGGTCCTTTCCTATATCAGCTCTCCTCTCTTCTTTCTCTTCTTGTGCCTGGCCTAAATGCGGAGTGGAGCACACGCCAAGCCAACAAAACATATTTACATTGCCATTGTACAAGTTCGGGATTTTCCTCTCAGTCGCTTCGTTCATCTTCAACTGTTTTTTTTCCTACTTGCGATTTCTCTCTCTCTCTCTCTCTCTCTCTCTCTCTCTCTCGTCTCTCGTCCCTACGTCTGCGAGGATCTAAGAACATTTCTCTCCTTTTCCAGCATTATATCAACCAATGCAATGCTTACTAATGTGTTATGTTACATGCTAGTCTTTGTGTTTATGGGTCTTCGATAGAAGGAGGATGGATGGATACACATGGGGCTCGCTTGGCAGAAGAGACTTTTCCTTTCTCATTCTCTTGCCTGTCTATGTGTCTCGTCTCGTATGTAAAAAAGAGAAGTGGTATTGAGAGACAAAGTTAAGGGAAGGTGTGCTATATAGTGTGATGCTCCATTTCTCCAACTCTCATTTCCCATCGTGCCAGAATTATATGCGTAAGTAAATAGGAAATTCAAGAAAAGTAATCACATTTAATGCGAACAGCATAATCACTGGAAAAGACTGGGAAAATATGTTTTTGTAATAAGGAAGTTTTTGAAAATGCTCAACTTTTGAGGTTAATCAAGATCTTACGAAAGTAGGAATGCCGTCAAACCATATGTCTCTGAGAAAATGAGACGGGATTGAGTTAGTTACCGCGTACCTGGCGGTGTGGGTGCTGTGCGGGGCTGATGATGATGATGATGATGATGAAATCGGAAACTTTCTACTTAGTTACAGGTTTTACTCATTTTTACCTCCCTCCCTTCATGCAATTTCTCCCAAAAGGTCAGATGTCAAACAAACAAAAGGGTATAGCGATCGGTGGAAAGACGAGAATGCTGACAAAGTTGAGTAGCTTTTCGTGTACGAGATCCATCTCGATCTGCTTTCTCTTTCTGCGTGTGTGTGTTAAGTGAAAATCATTTTGCCACTTGAGAGAAAATATCATATAAATTCTAGGTGAATGCTCATTCCCTCTATATGAGAGACGTACGTGTGTGTAAAAAAGAAGAGACATGAGAGGAGAGAATTTCCACACAAAAATACAACCTTCTCCAATTGTGCTGACGGTTCGATTTCCGCTCACTTTGGTTAGTTCAGGAAATCCTTACGCAAGAGCCATTTGAATTTACATTACATGTCAGCTATCGGAACATGAACTTTTTTCCTCTCTCCCCTAAAATCGCTTGCCATTTGAAGGTTTTAGCTCATCCTTACAATCCTTTCAGATCATCCTTGTTAGTTAAATTACATGTGTTTTCACAGTTAATATATTCTACACGCGAATTTATGTCCCTGAACAAGGAAAAGGGAATAAAAGCGAAATGCTTTTTTCTCCACATTTGAACTCTACGCATGCATGCAGACGTTCCTTCCAGTTTAACGAGACTTTTCCCCTTCTTTGATGTATGTAGTCATGTTCCCTGTAATGTATAATCCATGCACAGAGAGTGGAGAACAAGAAGATCCCTATCCTCTTTTTTTTCTTTTCATATGTTGAACGTGCAGGATCGACTACTTCGTCGACCACATGCTATGAATACATTTACGCACCCCACAAATATGCTGAGGAGAAGAAAAAAATCCACATATTTGCACAGGCACATGTGGAAGATGGGAATAAATACATGTCGTGCAGGATTTGATTACTTATCTCCAGCCAAAGAAAACTTAATGATGTATACGCATATACCTATCGGTGGAGTTTTATTTTTAGTAACCAAATATGGAAAGATTTTCTTCAATCTTTTCGTTGGAATTCTAACGATGATAATTGAATTACCAATGTTTCTGCCAATGTAAAACTACGGACATGTATATGCCTCAAGTGAAAGTGACTATGTGAATAAGCTACGTAAAACGTAACTCGATTTTTTATTGAAGAGGAACACTATTTTTTGCAATCATTCGATGTCGATGCTTGCCCGATAGCTCTGACTGATTTCTTGATTCGAGTGTCCTTTGTGCAAATACAAAACTTTTTCAGGTTCATCGGTTCTGCCCTTTTCGTTGATTTTGGCGAGGAAATTTTATTTCAAGAGGTGAAAGCCAAGACATTACGTCAACTCTGGAATCACACAACACATACTACGTATATGTGAAGAATAGACTGTGACTATCCAGGCCAGTCTAATATATGTGAGGAGTGAAGGTGGTATACGCATGATGATGATGATACATATATGCCCACATCGGTGTCTCTGGTCATGACAGAGAAAACTATCTCTTGAATTCCCATTTCGAGTGTTCGCTTCGACAAGTATACATTTTATGGACCGGGACGGACGGGACAAATCCAAGTGTAAACAGAGAATTGAGTCGACGTCAAGTCGTCGTCGTGCTGACTGATCTTATGATGTTAAAACGGCATGGAGTGTGCGAGTGCTCTTCGTTCCTTCCTCTGAAATTCATGCTTTTCGTAACATTATACACTGCACGGGGAAATTTTGGAGAAAGATGTGGGCATACACTATGAACTACATTTATTCTTCGTTACTTGTCTCTTTCCTCTAAAGCTCGCGTCTCGTCTGCTGACTACATGGCCTGCCACCACAACACGTTCTGTGAGTGTGAGTTACGTTCGTTGGATATGGATGAACAAGCTTTCTCTCTCCTTGCTGAGATTATATGTACGTACGTATTTCACAATATAATCTTTTCTTGTATCGCCAAATTCTAGATATGCATATTATTACACTCTGTGCCCTAATACATTCCTGGTTGCACAGTCAAAACTAAGGATTGTCCTTTCACTCTGAATCTGAAGTTCCAAATGCAAAGGAGCCACTTAAAACCTCAGCAAGAACTTCTATTTCTCTACAATTTTAGCTGGAGAAATCAGAGATAGAGAGAGTGAACTGGGGAAAATAAAGTTGTGGAAAATGTAAAGGAGTACAAATACTCATTCATTTAGAGTGATGTGATGTTCATATAAATATATACATACTGCCACACATCATCATATTGTTAGCCGCGCGTTTATTGTTATCCTTGGGTGGAGTACATGTCTAGATAGATGCATGACGACTTCCGTTTATCCCTTTCCATGCATGTTGCTACTCCCAATTTCCGTATTGTCTTTATTGCCTACTTTTTTATTGTAAAAGTCTCACATTTCTCTTTTGAACCTCGTCTTTTATTCAAAAAGTGAGGATTCATCTCACATCCTTTCTAATTCAATAGACTTACACAAAAGTGCACCATATACATGTATACATCCCCGTTGTCAGCAAACGAGCAAAAACTTGCCTTTCTTTCTTTCTTTTTTAACATTTTCACATGCTTTCACCCCATATGTTTACAAGATAGCTCACAGTAGTCGGTGCATTTTGTCCGTGTTGTATATATTGTATGATACATGTACGTTTTACACTTGACATGATGTATTTATTAAATGTTGCTACTCTCCAATAGAACTGTCTTTTCTCTTCTATTTATGTGCTCTTTTTCCAAAGGGGGAGGAGCGCTATTAGTGAAAAGAGAAAATTTTCACTATAAGTACATGTGTACAAGATATATATATATCCTCCATTTGAAAAAGGTAAAAGGGGAAAGTGGGGATGAATTGGAGATGCGAATGCTGGTCTGGTCTTGTCTCATGTAGGAATACCCATCCCATCACCACCGGGGCCCAGGCCAAAAAAGGACAGCAGCAGCAGCAGTGCAAAAACCCATCCGCACCACATTTCACTTTTTTCCACTGTGTACACAAATACCAACTCTCGAGTCAAGCTCCTAGCTCCTATTTTTTCACGCTGGGTACTTTTTCGCCGTCGTCGTGTAGTCAGGCCGTTTGGCAAGTGGTGTGTGCTTGTGCACAACTTATGACATTCGAAGAAATAAAAAAACACAGAGAGAAAGTGAGTAAGTTCATGTGTTTACCAGAGGAGAGAGAGAGGAGAGAGTTGAACAAGTATAAAATATTGTGGGACGGAAATATATATGTAGAAGCGATGTAAAAAAGCTTTTTCACCAATACCACTTTAAGTAGGTGAAAGCTGAAAGTGGCAAATAGTCGGATGTTCACACACAGAGCACTGCAGCATGCTCCCCTACTATTTTTCCTCCTTCGTCTCTCTCTTTCTCTCTTTCTATGCATGTGCTCGCAATTACCGTAGTATTAACTGGAAAAGGAGACGACGAGAAGAGACTCAGCAGAATGTGATTTTCATTTTTTTCATGCCCATTTAATGTATTAAGTGGGATTCTGTATATCCGTCTTCCCACACACGCCACACGCAGTAGTGTGTGCCAACTAAAACGGCATATTGAATTGCAGCGTGGAGAAACAGTTATTGCAGCAAAGAAAGACAATGCGAACTGTTAGGAAAAAATGCTTTTAGAAGAAACTTGAGAATAGATGAAAGATTCTGATGTTTGAATTCGGAAACGGGGCTTCATCACTTGAAGCATTCAAAAAGAACAGAGAAAGCTACTTTCACCTTTATGAAAACTCGAGAGCGTGTATTTGCGAATGGGAGAATATATTCCGGGATAGTTGAGAAAAAGGTGAAATTTCACATGCAACTGGAACTCCATTCTATGCAGGGTAACTGCGGACCCCAAAACATGCCACATACATACGTGAATAACGTTTGCAGACATCGTAGACAATTAATTATGAATACAATTTTAGTTTTTGAATATAAAAAATTCATGCAATTCAGAAATCAGAATAGGAATAAATTCACCATTTCCAGGAATCTAAAGATATAGTCTAGATGTATTATTTGGGGAAAATGGTACTTCACCAGGATGCAAATTTGTGCACATTTTTACTTATAAATATAAGACTACTACAATACTCGTATATTAGGTTGGTAGATATGATCTTTTTTGCATATGGAGAAAGTTTCTTGGACTTATGTAGTTGGCAGGTTGTATTGACAGTGCAGTAATTTGTATCCACAGTGGAGCAATACACAACAGGATTCTTATGAAAGGTTCTTCCTTTTCTTCCATAAGTTCACCATGCACCGAGTGGGAATCTTTGGGAATTGAAGGAAAATGGAAATGAACACGTTTTGGAAAAGGGAATAGGAATGTGGAAAGTTTTGACATTTATTCTTGAAACTGAAGTAATACATCGCATATATAACATTAACTTTTTTGTTGTGCGAATGAGGGGAGAAAAATCCCAAGAAAACTCGTGAAAAATCGCTCTAATGGACAAAGCCGTAGATATGTGGATCTGAAACCAACATTTTCCCGGAACAAAGTGCTCTAAATAACACATTATCTTTTGACAGGATTGGGGATGCATGTGAACTCTCTTCTCTCTCTCTCTTTCTATCTCCTTTATGAAACGGGTGAAAAAGTCTTTAATGTTTATGTAATATGCAAAAACTTTCGGGCACTTTTCTATGGTCTCATATTTTTGAAATATATTTTTTGGCTTTGAATAAAAATTACGATGTGGCATTCAAAATGAATCTTGTGTGTGTAAGTAATCATAACATATTCCTGAGCGTTATGATATGATAGCATGATAATAACACTAAATAGGGAACAGTAACAATAAATGTGGGAGATAAAAGGATGAGCGTACTACTCGCATTTCACTAATAGCCCAACAGCAGAAAGAGGACGGGGAAAAAAATCTGACATTTTCAACAGTAAAAACCAGTCACGCCATAATCCTCTGATATGATGATGATATGTTTATTATGCTCGCTTTAGTCAACCAAAAACTCAGCTCAAGCTCATTTATTCTTGTCCGTCAAGTCAAGTCCGACAATGTGTACTCTGCCCTACTTGATGTGTGTGTGTAGAAGCAGCTTAAGATATGAAGTCCGGATGTAAGGATGAAGTATACGATATGACCGGAATATGACAATGGTAATGAAGAAGTAAAAAAAGTGAAATATAAAGGGAAGAGGAGTGGGCTGAGGATGATGATGATGGGATCACTTAAGTTAGACATTTATCGAGTTCATTTCCACTTGGCTTCATTCCAAAAACTTTTTATCTTATTCTTTTTGATTCTTTCACGTAAATGCACACAGGCTTACTGTGTGTAGATACTCTCGGCCAAGACACGTATCCACATATTCAGTTTCTCTTTTTCCTAACATTATTATTCACTTAAAACGTAGTGGCCGAGGATGGTCCGTAGTGTATCGTATTCGCATACCTATACCCCTGTACCGTTATGGACATTCATTTACCACCGCTAAAAGTTACCTTACATAATATTTATTCATGCTGTTCCATTCCCGAAAACTACGGTTTTGTACGTGTGCCTAAGCTGTTTTTGCACTGAAGCTACATATGCATAACTACTCCTTCCGGATATCTGCCGGTTTCCGTAACTGTGAGATGTGTGTGAGTCTATGGAGAATACTAGCAGAAAAGGTTGCCTTATAAAACCGCAGCGATTTCTTTCAGAAGAAGTCAAGGGGAAAAAGTGGCAAATGCATTTTTCAATGTGATGTGATATGAAATGATGTTGGTTGAATGATAAGATGTGACGTATGATTTCACCGTAGCGTGACGCATGATGATGCTTGAGCTTTTCTTCTGATAATCCAGCCCACTCTTTGTAAAATGAGAGGAGAGAGAAAAAATGATGGCAATGGAATACAAAAGTGACGTTGAATAAAGAAGGAGAAAAAAGGTTTTATGGATAAAGTATGGAAAAAGAAACGACGTTTCTTCCCACAAGGATAAAGCTGCCCCTGCAATGAATGCTGGATTTACTTTAGAGAAGGTGTATCGATATCTTATGAGGGAGAGAGTGTGTGTGCACTGCTGCTACATTCGTTTCATGCCATTCATACTTGTCACGTAGTTATGCATCAAAAGGTAGTTTGGGGAGTTGAACAAAATTGAAGTTTCCATTTTTGTATTGAAGAGGAAATACATAAAGAAATTCTTCTGACTACAGACAATAACACGTAGAAGCGAATACAAAACATTTATATAGTACACAAAGTACACACATCTTACAAAAATACTTTTAAGATGATTTGAGCCGATCATAACGAGCGTATCTTTACATTTTGAAACCCAACCACAAAAGTTCGAACCGGAGCATAAATACTTGTTAAAATAGGTTAAAATATCACGTTGAAATTGTTGAAAAGCCTTTCTCGAAGAAATAGGATTAATCTATATAATCATATTTTTGTTAATTTCTTTTTAATCGAGTTCCTTTGAACATTTACACTCATTCCAGATTTGAATCCTGTTTCTTTTATCAGACAAGTAT
This sequence comes from Heteromurus nitidus, assembly GCA_034687055.1. Taxonomy (NCBI): domain Eukaryota; kingdom Metazoa; phylum Arthropoda; class Collembola; order Entomobryomorpha; family Entomobryidae; genus Heteromurus; species Heteromurus nitidus. The sequence continues at coordinate 2,425 of JAQFZW010003692.1, read as the reverse complement.
TTACTCAGTTGTTTCAATATAGACATTTATAACGAGAATTGAGAATATCAATAACATCAATAATATGATAAGCATAAGCAGCACGTATTTATATGATGCTTGGAACTTGCAAGTTTTCCAGCAATTCCTAACATGAATACCCTTGATCCAGTGGAAATTTAACATGTCAAGTTTTAATGGTTCATAATGGTAAGAAAGATGTAAGCCAACCCATATCTTTGAGATATACAACCCTCAAATACAAGGATGTTGTCTACTTACGAACGAGATACGGAACAACAGAGATGCTGCAGCTACTGATCTTATTCAGTCCACGCATATGTATAATCTGATACTCGCTTTCATTGTGTCCTTTAAAAAGTGAAATGATAATAAATATCATTCTGTGGGGAATGAAGTTTCAGTCCTAGAAGTACCTTCGTAATGTGCATATGCTAACTGAAAAGTTAAGAAAGACAAATTCAGGAAACCAAAAATAGCCCAAGCGTAAAGTTCCACTTACTTGTACAAGCGTATAGTGTGTACAGGGAGAAGCCATTAGTGAGAACGCCTATTGTGCGTTTTAAGGCTTAAATTCTCAAGGGTCCCATACATAAATGTTTGTTGCTCGCAACACCACACCACCGTGAAAACGACATTCATCATTGTGAAAGACGAATTCATTTTATTTCCTGAATTTTCGCCTCACTGAATATACTGCATTGTGCTTTCTCCACAAGGAATACGTGTACGAAGCCAAGAAGAAAGAAAAACGCTGCCTACAAAGAAAAAAAAATTGTGAAGGTGCAGCATCATTATCATTGTGCTTTCTTCCGCTATTCTCCCACCACATTAAATAGAAAAGGTGCATCAGGTATACCATATGTATATATACTTACATTTGTGAGTACTTTCACCTTCATACCGCAGACCCAGACCCGATATATATAGTGCTTCCGACTCCGACAGGCTGTAAGTTACACACGTGTGGAGTGGAGAGAAGGTTTTGCCGTTGCCTGCTACATACCGTTGTCTCCTTCGGAGAAAGAAAAATGAGGTTGGAAACAACATTACGAGTCCACTTAAAAGCAATTAGCCCATCCGGCCCGTTGCTTCTCCTCCTTTTATTACATTTCCAGGGAGGAATTATTAGAGCAGCATCCGCCGCATCTACGACCACCGAGCAAAAATGTGACAAAGTGGTGGCGGTGGAGACTCAGGAGTTATTGAGCTACCTGGGAAATGTTACTTTCACCGTGCCGTCAGCCTTTAAAGGGCGATGGACTGCAGTCATTAAATTCACTTCTCCGTACACATTCATTGGGGTAATTAAATTATACTTTTTCCTACAATGATGATATACCAAATTATATATGCTCGCACATTCCATCATATATGTACGTATGTGCATACATTATACTCTCCTTGCCATAATGGTTTTATAATTAAGCCTCTTTGGAATGTTATCGTTGATTCTTCTTCAATGTGCTTCCAACTACGTAAACCAAGCCCAAATAAAGAAGATTTCATGCCTTGTCGACTGCTGAAGGTTTTTTTTGCTATTTAACCAAGCACAAGCAATTTTCAGAATATATATTTTTCTGTTATATCATCACATTTTTACTTCCAATCAATTTCCCGAAAGAGCCCAAGCTCTAATGATCATAATTCTCAGGAATCGAAAGGAAGCCAGAATAATGCCTTTCTGTTCGAATTAAAGTAAACTAGATGATTTTTTATGTAGGGCTGGGGTGTGCAAGTCCAAAGCTTCGGCCGGAAGGCTTACGCCGTATTTAATAGTACTGAAGATGGCACCCTGAAAGCTGGTAAGTGTACAACAAGCAAAATGCATCTTGCAAAAGCTATTATTAAGAAATCCTGGAAAAATCTTTATATACTGGCCGACTATTAAAATGTAGGAGACAAAGTTGTTTTCCAATTCCGTGTCCTATACGGATACAACGCCAAGGTGCCAAAGGTACTTTCCATTAAATGGGAAAACAAAAGAATTTGTGGACCACCGTAAGTGGACTTGCATGGGACTTACCTTTTAATCCAGTACATTAACTTTTATGCAATGATCCATTATCCCAAAGTCCTTTTTAGGTGCTTATAATTTCCTGTATTGTGTCTTAGAATTCTCATTTCCTCAGCTTTCCGTTTCATTGCTCCTTCCGTTGACGAACAACCATCTTTGGAGTCCTTATCTCATGAGGATGATACTGCCGACGAAGACCAATTCCAAGCGTACCGCAGGACCAATAATGTTCGTTTAGTGCCGAGGTGGAAGGAGGTGGCAAGAAAATACTAAAATATTATGGGAATCCTAATGAATGCAACATATATATATAATCACGATTCTGTTTCACTTGTGGTTAAAATCATACTAATTATTGTTATGTTATACAATCCTCTATTAAGTTTTGACACCTTTGCCACATCTTAT